>JARHVA010005954.1:472500-597500 GCA_037957365.1 Torreya grandis
TGGTGCCCAATATAGATGTCTAAACCATCCCTATTTAACTAACCAATAATGTATCTAACCCAAAGTATGATTTAAGGTGCCTCAAGATTGGTATATCTAGGTGTGCATGGTGCCAATTTACCTCCTCTATGTAAGGGGTTGGTGGGGATCATGCCCTCTATCCATAAAAGGGGTTGGGAAATGCCTAGTCCAAAATATAAAACTATGTAGATGGAGCCATACCCCTATTAGGTTGGTGGGATTGCTAAATGATGCCCAATATAGATGTCTAAACCATCCCTATTTAACTAACCAATAATGTATCTAACCCAATGTATGATTTTAGGTGCCTCAAGATTGGTATATCTAGGTGTGCATGGTGCTAATTTACCTCCTCTATGTAAGGGATTGGTGGGGATGATGCCCTTTATCCATAAAATGGGTTTGGAAATGCCTAGACCAAAATCTAAAACTATATGGGAGATGCCCAATGGATTTATATATGGAAGAGTTATATTGAATCTCCCTATCTCCCTATCCTTATATATATAGTATTTACTCTTTTATGTCTGTGTGTGTGTGTGTGGGTGTGGGTGTGTGTCCAAAGAAAAGATATAGATATTTTGATATTTTCTATGCTTAACTCTATATTTGGGTTCTCTTAGAGGCTAATGGGTGGGTGGTATATCTATAGCTATTAGTATTCAATAAAGAACCAATGATAAAACTTATTAAAATTTGAATGAAGATGAGTAGAGGGATTCATATTAGTTGAAGATAGATATGATCCCATGATGTGTGTGTGTGTGTGTGTGTGTGTGTGTGTGTGTGTGTGTGTGTGTGTGTGTGTGTGTGTGTGTGTGTGTGTGTGTGTGTGTGTGTGTGTGTGTGTGCGTGTGTGCGTGCATGCATGTGTGCGCATGCGTGGATGTGTGTGTGTGTGTGTGTGTGTGTGTGTGTGTGTGTGTGTGTGTGTGTGTGTGTGTGTGTGTGTGTGTGTGTGTGTGTGTGTGTGTGTGTGTGTGTGTGTGTGTGTGTGTGTGTGTGTGTGTGTGTGTGTGTGTGTGTGTGTGTGTGTTGTGTGTGTGTGTGTGTGTGTGTGTGTGTGTGTGTGTGTGTGTGTGTGTGTGTGTGGGATATATAGGGACACATAAATTTAAATGTAACTCTACAATATATAGTAAGTCATCGGTCCCTATCTATATATGGGTAGAGTAGGTTGTCAGGCTAGTCATATCGAGTTAACCCCCCATCTCCCATAACTCATCTATATATAGTAGTTCATATTCATATCTCTATATATAGGGTACCAAATATTTAGTGGAGAGTGGATATGACTACCATAGATCTATTTATATGGACCTTGAGGACCCCTAGAGAGAATAGATTTCTCCCATATCTATATAGAGGGATTTTGTCCCATGAGAGAACCCATATATAGATAGAAGGATCCAACTACCATATAGATAGAGAGAGGGGATCTCCAATCTAAACTGATCTAATCTCTATATATGGGGCCAAATAAATTTTATATATAGTGAGAAAAAATTTAAATATAGTCAAATAAAATATATTTAGATGGGGTTTTTACAAAATGACTCTATAAAGTTGGGGGTTATTTGGTGGGAATAA
Source organism: Torreya grandis (assembly GCA_037957365.1). Taxonomy (NCBI): domain Eukaryota; kingdom Viridiplantae; phylum Streptophyta; class Pinopsida; order Cupressales; family Taxaceae; genus Torreya; species Torreya grandis. Next base: position 474,112 of record JARHVA010005954.1, read on the forward strand.
TTTATTGAGTATTGGATTCTAGATAGTCATTAGGCAATGGTGGACTCCTTGTCCTCTTGCTAGATAGATAAGCCTCCTATAACTATAGAATAGAGTGGAGATAGGCCATTGAGGGAGTCCCTCTTTAGATAGATATATTCTCTCAGATTTAATGGATGGTTGAGGACTTACTAATATATGTAAAACTTAGTAATATTATTAGGGGCCCCAACTACACTAAAAATAAGGTGCCCCTAAATACAAATAACAACTGACCAACTGATCAAAAGAGAAAATAATAGGTGGATGACTGGGGACTTATATATTTAGGGAAAATGGCTAATTTAAGGTTAATGAGTGACAATTAGTTTGTAGAGTAGAGGGTGCTAACTAGAGATAAAGATAGTCTCTCTTGCCCCTTATATATAGATGAATACTGAAGTTGGCTAAGTACCCCCTCTCTATATAATGGCCATATAGATATATTATTTACTACTCCATATATATGAGGGAACCATATGTATAATATATATAAGGGTGGGGATAGGTATCCACATCATCCCATCATGAACATGAATATTACATCCATCCATTAGATATGTGATACGAGTCAATCATATCATGTAGATAATTTAATCATTAGTCACCTAGTTAACCCCCTATACATCTATGGGGTGGAGGTATGTCATCTCTCAACAAGTTACTAGAGATAGTGATATATGGGTAAGGGGGATATATAGCATATATAGCTAGAGATATATAGATAGGGCCCTATAGATATATAAGATACCAGTTGAGTACCTAACCCTATCTATATATCTATCTATCCCTTATGTATAGCCATGGCTTGACTATATATATCCCAAGAAAAAATGAATGCAATTATCTCTTTCCCCCTATATGGATATCAAAATCAATATCTATAGTGGCAGGGGTGGGGGAGGACTATAAATAGTCCTCTCAACCCATTTATAAACATAGCATATAATTAGTCTAGTCTACACTATATTGTCTTTGGACCCATAAAAACCTTCCCCTATAAATAAATAAATGCATATATAACCCATATATATAGAGGGGGTCATAAGATAAAATGGATAAGGGTCCCTCCTATAGACACCTAAATTTCACCATAATGTCAAAATTCACTTGGACACATTTATCTGTCACCTTCCCCAATTCAAATTCAATTTAACATTATTTGCATCTATTTTCAAATAATTAATTAATTAATTATAATCATGCACATAATTTTGATCAAATACTAATTACAAATATAGATTTTAAACCTCATCCAACCCATCCTTAAACTTCCTCAACCACCTTATGAGTCATCTTAGATCATTTCAACCTCATGGATGAATTAACCAACTAACTTGACCCATTTTTGGTGAGTCACTCAACCACCTCACATTTATACTAAACATATGGACTTATGAATCATCCTCATTGATAAGGACTTAAATACTATAAAATATCTAGATAATTTGAAAAATTAAAATAATCCTCAACCATTCATCTTGTCTCCCATTAGCTTATACATTGACATGCAATTCATCACTTTTAACCATCCACCTTCAAGATAATTAAGTGCTATAAAATTTATATTGTGAATCAAAGTGAATAAAAACCCTCAAAATTATTTTTCACTCCAAAATACTACCAAATTATCTTTTCTTTGGAAAATATTTGAGCACCCACATTTGACATTTAAGAGCATATCTCTATATTTGATCAAAATCCAGAAGGTGATGAATACTTACTATTTGTAAGTATTTATTTATTTAAAGATTTCTTTCATTTTCCACTTTATATTGAATTTTAGGTTTAGTTTAGATTAAATTTTATTGTTTTATTTCTTAGCTATCTTACACTCTAAATCTAATGCTTACATTTTATAATGCTTGGTGGGACCTTCACTCATTGAAAATTATAGAAATTATAAGTGCATTTAGGTAAATATTTTAGTTGTTTTTAATTATTTGTTTGTGCACATGCATTAATATTTATTTTGGGAGCATGTTTTTATAGTTTTAGGTCCATTTTATAAGTTTTTGAGCTTGATATGTGTACCCCTATACACCAATGAAGTCATAGAAAACTTTAGTGAAATCATTGCAAAATATAGTGAAATTGTTCCTTTATATATTTTATTTATATTTTTTTAGTTTTTAGTTTTCTAATATTATTTAATTTCTATTTTCTTTAGTTCTATAGTTTTAGTTTTTAGTTTAACCATTTTTTGCAGAGTAGTGAAATCATAGATAACTACAGTGAATTCATTAAAGGTAGTATAAATATTATTTATGGGCACTTTTTAGGTCTCTTTTCACAATTTCCTAACTATTTTGAGGTCTATTTATCTATTTATATCTATTATCAATATTTTGTTTTGGTCCTTTTTGCTTTTATCTTTTTTCCCTTTGTTATCAGTAGTTTGTTTTGGACCTTTCTTTTATCTTTTATTGCCTTCTGGAAGAATAACAAAAACATTTTCACTATATAAAAATCATGTATAAATTTATTAAAACCATCAAAATTAGTAGAAAATTTGGAAACTAAATTAGATAAATAATTATATAAGCTTATATTTTTCATTTTATCTATGTTTTCTAACTACTAACAAATTCACTATTTGGTCTTACTATATAACAATGAAATCATTCCAAAACATTTTTTTATTCATTTTTAATTTTTTTGTCACTTTTTAATGTTGTCTTGATACTTTATCCATACAAATAATTTTAAAAATATTCTTATAGGCTATCAATCCAAGACAAACCAAAGAAATCTAGCCAAATCATCTTTTTCAAAGTTTTTTACTTCATATTTATTTTTTAGGCGTTCCATTTCCATTTATTTCAAATTTTTTAGCATTTTCCATTTTATTATTCTTATTTTCAGTAGTGGATTAGATCATTTTTCAAATTTAAGAGTTAATTAAATTTAATTTCCAAACATATTTTTGTGTAGTTCTATTTGTGTATGCTCTTTTCCATGGCATTACATTGGTGATGATATTAGGGAAAATAAAAACAACATTTGTAAACTTTTGTTACCTAATATTCACTTACATAAATGCTCTTCTCTTGGCATGACATTGTAAATGATACCCAAGAAGAAGAGGTAAGTTTAAATGTTTTTTTATTTTCTAGGGGCTCTTCTAACCATGGATTTCACCACCACACTATAGGCCAAATATCATGTATTGGAAGGGTATAAAAATTGAGTGTAGACCATTTTAAAGGCCTAAGTGGTACTATGTTTTAAGCACACCATGATGTGATGGGATTTCATGTTCCAATACCCAAGGTTTCAACAATTTTCTCAAAGTTTTTTTTCCAACATCAAGCTATTGAAATCTTATAGCTAGGTTGGGCACATTAGGACTAGACCCATTTGTGTGCATCCATTAAATTTAATTATTACATGGTTTTACACCTCACATGCCAAAATTTATTTATAAGACTCCCATTAAATAATATTTTAAAAATCTTAAGACTAGGTGAGACATTTTTTAGTTCAAATTTTGGTGCATCGATTAGTAGTTAACACTGAGAAGTTACTCTTCACATAACCTTGAAATAGGGTTTAGTGGTCTATGGTAATGTAATTATTCTATAGTCACTAATCTAAAATATTTGGCTGATATTATTTAATAGATGATCAAGTAACATGAAAAACATTAAAGTTTTTCAATCCCTTATCTTATTTTTATCCCTTTTTATGCAATACATGCATGTTTAACTAAAGAATTATTTGTTCATTTAATTTTTAAAACCATGTTCCAAAATCCTTTGATTGAAACCAAAAATATTTTAAGTATTAAAACCAATAAATCAAGTCATAATCTAAATCTTTAAAATCACAAATTTTAGTCTGAAAATCAAAACTCAAAGTACCTTATTATAAATCTATTTGATTTTAGTCATTTTATACATTTACTTTCTTAGAATCAAGTATATATATTTTTAATTTTTTTCAATGAAGTCCTTTTTCTTATCAATGTCACCTATCACAAGCCATGTGGTTATGTTGAGTAATCCTAGGTTGAGTGAAGAGATTTTTGGTAATGACCCCTTTCACTTTGGTAGTCAATAAAATCAAGGACACCATTTCAAAATACATGAAAATGAAAAATAATAATGACATTATCAATACAAAGGTATCCTTATGCTTATATTACCTCCTTTTTCATTCACTCAATACATTTTATTTGACAAGAATGAAGTTTTAATCCAATCCTTGAGTCTAGGGGAACAAATTCCATCATATTTTGAGGTTCAAAACCTATACCACTTGCTAAAAGAGAGTCCTCATCACCCATATAAGATCAATCTCAATTAGAAGGATATTTATAATCTATCAAGGTTTTAATTACAATTCCAATCCCCAAGTCTCCCAAGAAAAATGAAAAACTATCCTCAATAAAGAATCATCCCAAGAAATCCATGTTTTTTATATGAAAGCCCATGCCTAACAAATTAACAAAGATATTATAAACCTCCAAGCTAATAAGACAAACACTCCTTTTGTTAATAAAATTTCCAACCCAAATCCAAGTTTGTATGTGAATCCAAATTCACCCTCATTAATTAATCCAAATTTGAGCTTGAATTCGCATTCTAGCTCATCTATCAACAATTAAATCAATCCAAATATAAACTTCCATAGTTCACCAATCAACCATATAAATTTAAATCAAAATCCAAGATTGAATTTTTATTAAAGTTTGCCAATAATCAATCTATCAAATCCAAACTTTAATGCTTATTCAAGTTTCTCAATCAAAAACTCACATTAAAATTTAAACTTCCATAGTTCACTAATCAATTTTACAAATCCAAATCAAAATATAAACTTAAATACCCATTCTATTTCACCTATCAATTATCAATAAAATCCAAATAAAAATTTGAATGCTTATTCAAGTTTACCCATCAACCAACATAAAAGTTTTGATTTAAGAAGTACATCAAATCAATTTTCAAGTATTACCAATCCAAAGTTATTTTGTAGATTTAACCCCATCAGATCAAAATCAAACACCTATAAATCTAAGCACATTCATCAACACTAATTCAACCTTCAATCAATATCAACATTTTAACCCCAAAAATAATTTAAATCAAACTTTTGGTTCACATGCCTTTACAAATTTGAACTTGAACTAAAATGCATTTATCAATCATCCCCAAATTAAACTAACCCAAATCATTTTAAAAATAAATAATACAAATCTTTTTACAAACAATAGTAATCCAAATATATTCACAAATCAAAAAAATCCCAACTTATCCATTAAATTGATGAACTCAAACCTCTTCTCACAATCAATATATCCAAATACTCTAATAAATACAATTCCCAATCAATTTATTAACCCACTTCATAATCAACATTTTTTCACAAGATAACACCAATCCAAACCCATTTATGGGTCAAACATCCAACACGTTTCCATATTCAAGCCAAAGTAATCAACTATCACCACACTTCATTCATGTATGGAAAAACATGGATAAAATCTAAGTCTTATAAGACAGTAACTTTTCTAGATAAAAATAATATAATTTTGATGAAATTTGACCCTATTTATTTGATATTAATTACATGATGACACCTTTTCCTACACACTTAAAATTCCTTAAGTTTTATAAATACAAAGGTAAAGGAGCTCTTATGGAATATGTTAACAAGTTTTATATGTCTTGTTTAAACATTCCCTATAATAATGAATATTTATTAAGACTATTTCCACACAGTCTAGGGGGTCAAGCCCTAGAGTGGTTTCTTTTATTACCTAAAGGATCAATTACTACTTTTGAAGATTTATCTAAAATATTTATGCACCACTTCTCTTATAATGTTGAGTGTAATTAACCATGGTTGATTTCTATTATAACAAACAACAAAATGGTGAAACTTATCTTCATTATCACAAATATGGTGGTTATCATCAAGCCATTTTCCATGGTCCCTATTCAAAAAATAACTTATTGGCATCTTTACCAAAAATCTCAATTTAGAATTATCACATCATTTACAACTTCATTTTCCAAAATCATTAGATTAGATCATATAAAAGGGAGTTAAAATTTCAAGAACCTTAATTTTGAAGGGTATCATTAATATTTTCAAACCAAATAATAATTACTCAAACCAAATAGACAAACCCATGTTATTTTCCAAAATAAAAAATGTTTTAAGTGATAGTGTGATATTTTTTTGAATCAAGTTAAATGCCTAAAACGTATCAACAACATCACAATACTCAATAGTCAATAAAAATAAGAAAATTACAATTGTAAGTTCACTCAATTGGGAGACTCTTATGAATTAATATTTAGAAAGTTAGCTCAAGAAAACATGATCATATGGACCAACACAAAACCTTTTAAATAAAATGTTCCTAAACTAAAGTGGTACCATGACAAAAAAATATTGTGAATATCATAGAGTTAAGGAACATTCAACCAATAAGTGTATGATGCTAAAACAATATGTCCAAAATAGCATAGATCATAGGGACATAATAATTTAAAATCAAGCATCCACATCATCTAATAACCAAAATTTGGGTATATGTAAAAATCCATTTATGAAACATGAGAAAGGGCATAATGTTAAAGGCCAAGGTCAAGCCCAAGCTAAAACTAGGAATTTTAATCAAAGTAATCACCCTTTTATTATATATTCAATTATGTTGATTATATGAATCATCATGTTTTTTTATCATAATAAAGCCCTAATATTTTTCCATTACAAGGGTCACCAAGATTACTATTCTAAGTGCTTCCTTACCTATTTTTGAGTGTAAGTACGACATTATAGAGCAAATTGAGAAGACACTAGCTCATATATATCCATCATAAATATTCTCTAGACATAACTTGTATATAAAATAAATATTGTATAAAACTCTTGAAGAGTAAAAGGTTACTCAAGACATCAATCCATCCAATTTTCAAGAGTTAGCTATAAACGTAGCCACTATTAATCAAGACACACTTTATGATTCTTATATTCCCCTATGGGAGCTAAACATAATTTACCTTTATATATATAATTATTAATCTCTAAGCACAAAAAAAAAGGGTGTTTATAAATAATATCTTAGAATTAAACTTTTGTGTATTAAGATTAATAAAACATTTGGGGTATCCTAAAATAACACTAGAATCAAATATTATTACCATTAAGGCATACGACAACAATGAATGTGAATATATGAGTACTATATATCTTCTTTTTATGGTGGGGCCTATCATTTAGGAGACATTAATTCATTTGATTAACTTGGATTTACCATATAATTTACTCATTTGACATCCATGAATCCACTCTATGAATACTATACAATCCTCCTTGCATCAGTGCATAATGTTTTCCAATGATGGCATGGAAGTAACCATACCTGGTGATCCTCAACCCTTCCAATACTACAAATTATTAGAAGTATGTTATAAAAAAAATCACCTTTTATATAAAACACTTATGTTCCTACTAAGCAGATACCAAATCCTATCAATTACATTCATATTGACACATTACTTCAAACATCCCCCTAGTGGTAGGTTGGTTACTCCATCCACATCCACCAACATCCCATCTTCAATTCAAGCATTAAATCAACCTTAGACTTCAAAAATCACATTATCCCCTCCATCCCAATTTACCATTGTTGAAGAAGACATGGGTAAATATGAAAATTTTGACATTCATTACTTAGGTAAAATCTACATATCTCCTAACAATCATGGTATTCCCCACTATCGAAAGGATACTCAAGTGGTTCGCAACTTTAGAAAAACAACATTAGGATAAAGTGGTCTCCATCCTTACAAGTAAATTAAAGATTAAAATTCTTCATGGATTTATTATAATGAAATTTAAATGTCTCCTAAATAAAAAATACCCTATTTTTGAAGCCATAATGTGTAACATCATGAATAATAAAGGCAAGGGCATTGGTCTCCATAAAAAAGGTACTTTAAAATCAATAAGTCTTAAATCACATGAAGTAATAAATGGTATTGGATTTAAACAACCAAATGTGTCAATATGATTCACATTATTTATACTTCTAGTGAGTTTGAAGAAGTCTCTTTGGACACCAAAACAAGTTTTGTTTATAACTAGTTTAAAGATATTTTCATCACTAAACTATTAAATGATAATGTCATTATAATGCTTGAACTTACATACCCATATATTATCCAATGGGACCAATAATAATCACATTCACATGATAATTTATATAATGATGAATAAATATTCAAATTATTCATAATCAAAGATCATATCCTATCAAGGAACCATAAAAAGGGACAAACACATCAACAACATCAAATCAATACAATAATCAACTCTACCAATCATGAATAAATTGAAGGGGAATTAAATCTTCCTTCACTTCCTCCAAAGTATAATGAATAATCTACCCTCTTAATGACAATTACTATTAAGTTTAACATTGGGACAAATGAAAATCTAAAAATAGTGAAACTTGTAAGAAAAAACCACTTTCACATTATTTCTTAAGGAATTTCTAGACATGTTTGCATGGTCATATGTTGACACGGTAGTATTAGATACATCACTAGTTGTGAACCATCTTGTTGTTCATAAGGAACCCAATTAGTCAATAAAAAACTTTAAAAAATACATACTAAAGTTACACTCCTTATGAAATAACAAAAAAATAAATAAGAGGTTGGTTTTATACATCCTATTGACTACTCTAAATGGATATCTAACATCATGTTAGTATAAAATAAACCATAAGGAATCAAATTTTGTAAATATTTTAGAGACATCAATAAATCATGTCCACAAGATGATTTTACATTTCCAACATAGACAAGATTGTATAATCCATCACAGGTCATGAAATGGTGTCCTTGATGGATGGATTTTTGGGTTACAATCAAATAAAAATATCTCCCAAGGACTAACATAAGACAAACTTAAAATGCCTTGGGGAAAATTTTTATCAAGTAATTCCTTTTGGAATTAATAAATATGGATCTACCTACCAAATATAAATTAAAATTATCTTTCATGACATCATGAAAGAATATTTGGATGATATCCTAGCTAAATCTAAGACTATATCATTACATTCAAAGGTCCTCCATAATTGTTTTGAAAGAATGAGAGAGTACAAGTTCCATTTTAATTGAAATAACTCTGTCTTCAAGGTCAAATCCATAAATTTATTAGGATTCATGGTTTCACACCATAGTATAGAGGTCTATCCTTCCAATGTTTCATTTATCATGAATATGCCTTAATCTAAAAAATTCCAACAACTTTGTCATCTACAAGGAAAAGTTCAAGAAATCAGAAGGTGCATATCATATCTTGAAAAAATTTATCATCTATTCATATAATTTATTAAGAAATATACTCCATTCACTTGAAATCAAGACTGTAATAGGGAATTTGAGAATCTTAAATTATTTATTTCCAATCCACCAATCATGGTTCCACCTACTTCAAGATTTTTTTCTCATTATATATTTGCTAATGGTATGTACTAGGGGCATTATTGGCACAACGCAATGAATAGGGAGATTAAAAATTAGTATATTAGTAGAGTAAAGATTTTGTGTCATATGATCTCAATTACTCTCCCATGGAAAACTCACATTTTGCAATTAATTTTACTTCTAAAAATTTATTTCACTAGATGCTCAACACTTCAAAAAAATCATTGCTAAAATTGACCCTCTTAAATATTTGTTATCCAAAATATCTCTAACAATAATAACGACTAAGTGGGTCATGATTATTAGTGAGTTTGATCTTTATTATGTAAATTAGAAGGTAATCAAGGTATAAGTATTGGCAAATGCATTAGTATAATCTCCCTTAGAAGATCACACACCTCACATCACATATTTTATATATGAGGAAATCATGTAAATCAGTGAATATCTAGTATGGTATTTATAATTTTATGGATCCTTTACTAATAATGGTTCAGGGGTAGGTATCTTATTATTTACTCTTAGTGGGGACTTAATTCTAAAAGCATTCTAGATTGAATTTCCTTGTAAAAAAAACATAATGGAATATGCAGTCCTTATGGTTGGTATTAAATCTGAAATATAATGGGGTATATAAAATATTATTATCTTTGATGTTTCAAAACTTATCATAAATAAAGTAACTAATGAATTTCAATCTAGAGATGACAAACTAATCATATATAATAGGATGGTAGATAGCCTCAATTTGTGCTTCAAATCTATACAGTTTGAATAAGTTTCAAGGGATAGTAATAGAGTAGTTGATGCCATGACAAAAATTAGTTAATTAATTGATCTTCAAAATAATCACAGTCAGTTTATTGTGGAATATATAATGACACTAGCATATGCCACTCCATATTATAAAATGGTTTTCAAGGTGGTTGGTCCCACTTCTCCTTGGTATAATGGAATATCTTAATACCTACATAACAACAAAATTAAATCAAACTTAAATCATAACCAAATAAAATCCTTTTTCCAATGAAGATCATGATACACTACCCTTGGTAATACCCTATATTAAAAAAGCTGTGATTTAACTTTATTAAGGTGTTTAAATTCTAAATAGAAAAAATAGTAATTAATGAGGTTCATGATGCAATCTATGGTGCTTAGACAAGTGGCATAGTCCTTGTCAAAAACATTTTTCATGTTGGATACTATTGGCTAATATTTTAATCCAATTTAGTGTAAATATGCTAAGTAGTGTGTACCTTTCCAAAATCATGGTGATATTATACATATCCCTTTGCAAGACTTACAACCCATCACTACACCTTGGTCATTTTACACATGGGGGTTATACCTCATTGTTAAAATCAGTCCTAATTCCTTAAATGTTCATAATCATATCACTACCACTAGTGAATAATTTACTAAATGGGTTAAAGCTATGGCACTAAATTATGTCATTGATAAGCAAATTTACAAGTTCATCCTGAACCACATCATCTGCCACTTTAGAATTCCATCTACTATTATATCTGATAATGGAAAATCCTCATAAAAATAATGTCAAAGCATTTTTACATACTCATTATATTAACCACAAGTGGTATACTCCTTACTACCTACAAGGTAATGGCCAAATTGAAGCAATAAACAAAAATATCCTAAAATATCTAAAATGAGTTATCAAAGCATTTAGATGTGACTATCAGACATAAATTTATCCTAATTTATGGGTATATTGCACAAGTATCCACACACCTACAAAGGAAAGCCTTATATTCCCTTGTTTATGATACTAATTCAATATCACCCATTGAATTTGAACTCCCATCCTTCTACGTTTCCTTATAAAACCTAATTGATGATGAGTCTTATCACATTTTTTACTTAAGTGAGCTTGACCTCCTTGATGAAAAATGCCTTAATGCCTTTAACATTATATAATTATATCAAAATAACATTCACTATATATATAATAAGAGGATTAAATCTAGAGAGTTTTAAATTATACATCTTGTTCTTAAGTAAAATCAATGGAACACCAACTTTGATCAGGTGAAGAAAGGGAAGTTCAAACCCAACTGGTTGGGTCAATACATAGTCATTGTAAAATATGTATTTAGAGATTTTAAATTGGCCATAAAATATGGAGAGGATCTTGATGAATCCATGAACATCATGAAACTCAATATTTTCTATTAATTATTCCTTATAATGATTTTTTAAATACGTTACATGTCAAAAAAAAAAATCATAATAAATAAATAAACAAAAACTCAAAAAGAGGAAAAAAAACTATATAAAAGTGAAAACCATTATCATGGCATTTTGGGCAAGTATCATGGTGAAAAACAATTTATGGCTTCATGTGTAAATCTATTATCTATTTACACCCTAGTTACTTGGTAGTATCCCATATAATCAATCACTTGTATATGTATACACATACAATCATATATATATATATATATATATATATATATATATGTATATATATATGTATGTATGTATCCATTACCCTTTTTCCATCTCCTTATTCACTTGTCGATATCCAATGTTTTAGTCTAACCATGACATGTTAGTTTTAAGTTTAACCTTCATAATTATGTTAGTATACCATTGATCATGTTTTAGTGATGTATTATATATCATACAAAAAATACTTATCCATCTATCTAAAAAGAAATCATCCATTAATATATATCTAAGCATATCTTCACCTATGAAACCAATCATCATTCAAACACTCATTTCTTGGGTGGTAAATCCATCATCTCCTCATATTTAAGCTATATAAAATAATAAATTTTTAATCCACTCCCATATTATGATAACTAAATCTATCTTGATGTTTCCCATGGACTTTATCCATGATGAAATATGTAGGAAACACTTAGAGACATGGGGTCTCTAGGGTTATCTTGGCTACCACCACCATCATCTTAATAAAACATCCTCTCATCCCTAACTAAACTGATATCATTTTATTTATCCATCATCCCTTGTAAGTATTTTATTATCATACATTTAATACTATCATGGATATCAATTATTAAAGGTTCAAATCAACTCTATGACATTCATGAAGTTGTTTACTTAGTTTGTGTGTCATTTTACTTCTTGCATGTTTCCTTGTCATTTATTTAATTTTGTGTGTTTCATAGTTTACTTATTTAGTCATTTATTTATATTTATTATTCTTGTGTGCTTACTCATTTACTTAATTTTTTTATTGTTTGTTTACTTTACTTTACCATACTTAAATGGTTTTTATTTTTATAAATCTCTTGACTTTATTTTTGTTTTTCATGTCTAGTTCACTATGGGAATTACTAATGGTGAAATACTTATATTACATATAATGATGTGCTATGTCTTGAATAGGTGAGTATATTATTACTTATGTGTATAACACAATAGTAATCATGGTTATTCCATATCATTGGTGTATATTTTCATATGATATATCAAATAAAGGTTGTTCAACTCTGTAAAAAGTACTAGACCTTTTTATAACTAGCCAATGCCATGGTCACCCAATTTTCATGCTTGTATTTTGCATTATTTGACATGAAAGTCATTGTGAAATTGATTCCCCTAGAAACATTCAAAATATTTCTAGTTTAGTCAACCCCACATTATCATACCCTTGCTAGGATTTTGACGATTATATTTAGTGTATTTTGGTCATTTTTGCTTGGTATGTTTTGAGACTAAAACTTGTTTGTTTGTTTGTTCATAAAGCCATGTCAAAACCACTTTTTTTATATGTGTCTCTTTTGTCTAAAGAGGCATTATAATGTCCATTTTACACCAAAATTGTGCCTTTAATTATTTTTGATAAACTTGTTTGTGTGTGTCATTTGAGTTACGGAGGGTAGTGCTATGTTTCCCAAATCATGTCAAACCATTTTGCCTTTGAGTCTTTGAAACATATAATTGACCACAAAATTTAAGCATGATTACATCATTAGGATACATATTTTTTTTTGAGACTAGTTTACCTTGTATCAAAAATCATTTGTTTCAAACCATGTCATGTATACCATTGGACCTTGTTTATGCATCATCACGATGTCTAATCTTATCTAGCTTTTTTGGTGAAAATCCTAGTTTACAACATTGAGTTTTAAATTAGCCTTGTCAATTTTGGATTCAAACATTGATTGATTTCTATTTAGACCTTAATTCATGGGGATAATACATAGATATTTCTCTTTTGGGTTTCATAACTTTGGTTAATCGATCACCCAAATTTAAAAACTATTGATGGTTTATTTGTTCAAAATCTATCCTCATCATCATTTATGCCTTTATTTGGGAAAACATAAGATTTATTCAAAGATACTTTTGTCTTATGCCTTATGCCAACTAATCTTGTTTATTTTTGATTCTATGTGTTGGGTTTATGTCAAAGTTATTTGCAAACTTGTTAGATTAAATCAAATAACATTAGCCTTTGTTTCAAGTATATATTTTAACATCATTTGGACAAAATTCCTAGCATATGCCTATTTTTTTAAGCCTAGCTTTTGAATCCATAGTTGGACAAAAGACCTAGTAACTCAACTTTTCCCTTACCTAGTTTAGACCTTGTTTGGAATACTTTAACCTATACCTTTGACATGTCCATTTGCATTTAGACACTTGACCTTTTATGCATATGACATTTGAAATTAGACATTTTATGTTAGCATATTTTATGCCAAGTCTTATCACAAACCATTTTGGAGATACAGCTCCACTTTTAGATGACAGTAGAGATATAGATCCACCTTTTGACCAAGTTAGACTAAGCTTGAACCCTTTATTCTTTGGACATTGTTTTTTAGAGTTTGTAGAACTCTAAGCCTTTTTATTTTAGATATTTCATCATTTATATAGATATGTCTCACTACACTTATGATGGATTCACATACAATCCAAATTATGATAGAATGGTCACACAAAATCCCACTAGGAACCCCTATAGAGAAATATTTTCTAAGGAATTTTATTGTTGTCTCTACAATACTCCATATGGGGAATAAAGTCATGAACCAACTCACGATCAAAATTGAGACCTGGATTGGCATGAAGAGGCTTGTGAGGAGGACTTTGAAGATCCAACTACAAATAATGTTGTTTGGGATATAGATCTATACCCTTTTTACAATAATTAGTACATGGAATATAGTTAAAAACTAACTTCTGAGCCAACTCATGACTAGGATGATATGATTTATGAGGAAGACTTGGATGCTTTGGCTTATGCAAATAATCAAGTTCCGTGACATCCTTTTTTTATCTAATCATCAGCTACCCCTAACCCTCCTTTAGATTATGTGAGCTATCAATCTCTACAATATCTAAGGAAGACCATTACCACACCAAGACCTCATCCTTTGGTTTGTATGAGCAATCAGGCTCCATAATTCCAAACCATTTCTATACCAAGACCTCATCCTTTGGATTGTGTGAGAAATAAAACTCCAAAATACCCCTTCATGATATCAAGACCTATTCCTTTGACTTGTGAGAGAAATCAAGCTCCACACCACCCTATTATTACCATTTTAGGGCTTCATCCTTTGGTTCATATGATTAATCATGTTCCCCAAGGCTTGGCCATTATCCAACCACAAGTCATTCCTCATCTAGTACCAATCCCATCTAAACCTCAATTGATCCAATCCTTTGAAGATCAAACTATGTTCAAAATTAGTATTTTCCAACTCATTGGAAACCAAGGCCATGTAAACCAACCACTTGTGATAAGTTAGCCTATGA
Organism: Torreya grandis; assembly: GCA_037957365.1. Taxonomy (NCBI): domain Eukaryota; kingdom Viridiplantae; phylum Streptophyta; class Pinopsida; order Cupressales; family Taxaceae; genus Torreya; species Torreya grandis. The sequence goes on from JARHVA010005954.1 coordinate 489,351, forward strand.
TGAATCACCAATTGATCCTATCCCAATTATCAAAGAGTCTCACACTAATGAGTTAGTCTTTATTGAGTCACTTCTTAATGATTATAAATATCTTTGGGAGAATAATTACCTTGACCTTATGCCTATTTTTCAAGAGCCTCCTATTGACAAGCTAATCTCTAAGGAGTTATCTCTTAACCTTTTCCCCATCCTAGAGAAGTCTTATTCTGAAAAACTAGTTTTTGTGGAACCTATTATGCCATCATAGGCCATTGCTTGTCCAAAACCAAATATTCAACAAGACATCATTGTAACAAAGTACCCATCAGATGCATAATTAGAGTTAGACTTAGGTTCTATTCTTGAACTGACATCTAATTTACCATTAGATAATGAATCAACATCAGTCTCCACATTAGATTCAAAGTTCCTTGAGTTAGAATTAGACTTAGAACAAGAATATGTTTGTGGTTGTTAAAACATTGGTTACGCATGCCTTATAGATCAATTTGAGTAGATTTATGATCTTTCTATAGTTTTAGAGGATGAGTAATTCATCTTTGACACAAGTGTCAGGAATCTAGAACAACAAACATGCTCTGATACCACTCGTTAGGATCTTGCTCCTTAGAAAGAGCACAGTATGATTACCAAATATAAGCAATTGAATATGCGGAAATAACCAGAAACACAACTAGAATTCACCAATAGCACAGAATATGAGAGACAATACACTATCTTGTATTAACACTATACAGAAAACAATACATCAAAGAGCCGCCACACTCTTTCACCTTACAGAGATTCACCACACCTCAAGTGTACAGTAATTATTCTCACACACACTCTCCTACACAAAAAAAAGGGTCCCAACAACCAACTCACACACAGAATTGGTGTTCACCTCACCAACCAATCAGTAATAACCCTGCCGGTACACCAAGCACTCTATAGCACTTCAAGCTGATCTCTCATGAACCTGCAACCTGTAATTCAAAGACCAAACTTACATGTAGATCCCCAATGAGCTTGCAACAACCTGCAACTCATAGATCTTACAACTAGAAGGAACTCTTCCTTTCTATCTCATGCCTTAAACAATACATGCCAATGGGTCTATAAATAGATCCCTAACTCAAACAATAACTTAGACTCTTAATTTAGACAATTATCCTCGTAGCCCAAGACTCTGGCTGGTCTTAACATGCAAACTCATCGTTCACTTAACTAACTGTCCGTGAAATGAACACTTCGGGAACACACAGGCGATCGACGCCGGTCCCTGCTAGTCTGGTTCTGCCGACATCGGCCGACTTCCTGCTGTCGCCGGTGGCCTTCTGCACTGGTTTCTGCCAATGTCAATCCTTCTACCGATGCCGGTTCTTATAGAACTCAGCAACCATCTGTTCCTCAGTTTGCAAAGGTTGAAGCTTTTAGCTCCACAACCTAACAATCTCCCACTTGGAGATAAAGAGCTACAACCTGTACCTGTACCTGTACACCGTCTAGTTTGTTTCCTTGGCTTTGTATCCCTCCTCAAGATCAATCTTGAAGACCAACCACCACAAAATCTGTGATGCAAAACCTGTCATCCAAATTACCTACCACATCCGCATCTACAACCATGTAGAAAAAGAACTTGACCCTGCATAGCATGTGCACCTGCTGTTGGTCCCACTGAACTGCCCTTCAGTATCACTCTCCCGGATTGACTCCAAACTTGTGACAACTCCCACTGCTTGGGAAAACTCAGGTTTAGTACATACCATGCACTCAACCTCATTATGTGAATCAAGACCCCTGTTCTATGAACTGTCTAACCATCGGCGTGCTAACCGGCTTCACACAATCATCCTGAAACAAAGTCAACAAGACCTCCATGTCTCTAGAACACACTCATGCCAAAGAATCTTGCTGCTCCCAGATTCTTCATGACAAACCCCTGAACTAGCTTTACCTTTAGTTCAGCAATCCCTGTATATGTAACCCTGCAACAAGCACATCATACAGAAAATAGGATAATGTAGCTAATATTATCCAACCTGGTAAAGAGAAACACAATGATCAAACCTCCATTGCCCTGCAGCTAATACAAGATCATATACCCTGATCTTCCATCTCACGTATCCATTTCCACTCTTCTTCATCCTCAACATCCATTCGTCTCTCAGTGCTTACTTCCAGTTGGCCACTCTACCCAAAACACCTGTTTGGTTCTCCACCAAGGAATCACATCCTCATCCATGCCAAGCTCCCACTATTTCCTGGATCTACCTGTTCTGCTTCTTCAACAACTTCCTGGTCCTATGCCATAAGTGAGCAACAAGTAGTGTAAAGAAGGGAAATGACAAATTTAAGAACTTACTTACACCTTCAGTCCTCCATATGGGTGCTTGAGACTCCATGACAACTCGCTGTCCACCCAAAATTCGTCTCAGTAACCGATGCCGGTCACATCTCAGTCTACAGCCGACCGATGTCGATTCCCTACGACTGCCTCCTTGCCGACGTCGGTTTCCCCTGGCTGACGCTGATCTCTTTTCTGCCCTGAGTCACCGATGTCGGGCTACACATAGCCGATGTCGGTCCCTGTCTGGACACCGACGCCAGTTTTCCTGCCGACGTCGGTCTCTGTGTTTTTCTTGTGAGACCTGACTTTTTCCCGCGAGCTCTTTTTGGATCAAACCCTTGTCCAAATTACCCTTACTCTACTCATAATTCCTCTACACCTTATGCTGAACTCTGTCCGTCACTTTCTCCTTGAAAACCAAGGCTTTCCCGTTCTTGTCACTAACATCAGATTCCTCAAGAAACCTTACCTTCTTCTTCTGCATACAGAAACCACGATCCATGCCTTCCAAATCTGAAAGCATACTCTTTGACTCAAGAACCAGCATCTCCTTCTTATCTATGTGACCAAGCCTATCAAGCCACATCTCTGAATCTACAGCTGAAGTAGATAACCCAAAAAGAGAATCAGTAAAACAAGTAGATAGATAAAGCGTACCTACTTTCTTACCTCTAGCTATAACAAGTGTACCCTTGGTAACCTTCCAAGAGTCCGCTGTGAGAGTTACTGTGCAACCCTCTTCACCCAAACTTCTAACAAAAATCAGATTTTGCTTCAAAACTGGGACATGCATGACCTCCTTTAACACCCATGTGTCACCTGTCTGCAATTTCAGCTTCACTTTGCCTTTGCCAACAATCTGACAAGACTTACCATCCCCTACACAAATTTCTCCAAAGTCTCCCTGGACATACTCATGAAAAAATTCCCTATGTGGGGATGCATGAAAAGAGGCACCAGAATCTAATACCCAAGATTCTACTTTATCCAAAGAACATACCAGAGCATCCTGTGCAACGTAACCCGCAACATCTGCTTCTTCTCCATGTCCTTCATGATGATCTTCACCCGATCTACAATCTCTCTTTAAGTGCCCTTGCTTTCCACATTTCCAGCAGGTTATTCTGCCATACCTGGACTTGGATCTTTTGCCTATCTTCGACCTTGATCTCCCACGCTCTGTCTTCTCTCTTGGCCTTCCTCTTCCTTCAACACTCAAAGCATCTCCAGATGATTCACCTGTGCTTTTCCTGCGTATCTCTTCATTCAAGATCACACTCACAACATCATCCACTTTTAAGACTTTTGAAGGAGACACAGTATTAGAAACTGCCATTACCAAACCTTCCCAACTTTCAGGTAATGAACACAAGATTAAGAGAGCTCTAAGTTCATCATCAAATACAATATTCACTGAACTTAACTAGTTTACCAAGCCATGGAAATCACTAAGATGGCTATGAATAGATCCACCTTCCAACATTTGCAAATTAAATAAACGCTTCATAAGAAATACCTTATTAGAAGCTGAGGGTTTTTCATACAAATTTGCCAAAGATTTCATCAACTCCACCGTTGTCTTACACTGTGATAAGCTGGAAATCACAGATGAATCAAGACTCAATCTAACAGATCCCAGAGCCTTCCGATCAAGAACCTCCCATTCTTCATCTTTCATATCCAAGGGTTTGCTAGCAACCCCACCCAACGGTAAGTACAAATCTTTCTGATACAGATAGTCCTCAATCTGCATCCTCCATAATTGGTAGTTCTTGCCATTAAACTTTTCCATTCGTAGTTGACTGCTTTCTGCCATTGCTCAACTCCCACTCAAACAGAAACCCTGTGAGTAACCTGTAATCAAAACACACTACCCAGATCTACACCAATCTGTTAGTATCCCAACCAAAAGCTCTGATACCACTTGTCAGGAATCTAGAACAACAAACATGCTCTGATACCACTCGTTAGGATCTTGCTCCTCAGAAAGAGCACAGTATGATTACCAAATATAAGCAATTGAATATGCAGAAATAACCAGAAACACAAGTAACTAGAATTCACCAATAGCACAGAATATGAGAGACAATACACTATCTTGTATTAACACTATACAGAAAAGAATACATCAAAGAGCCGCCACACTCTTTCACCTTACAGAGATTCACCACACCTCAAGTGTACAGTAATTCTTCTCACACACACTCTCCTACACAAAAAAAATGGTCCCAACAACCAACTCACACACAGAATTGGTGTTCACCTCACCAACCAGTCAGTAATAACCCTGCCGGTACACCAAGCACTCTATAGCACTTCAAGCTGATCTCTCATAAACTTGCAACCTGCAATTCAAAGACCAAACTTACATGTAGATCCCCAATGAGCTTGCAACAACCTGCAACTCACAGATCTTACAACTAGAAGGAACTCTTCCTTTCTATCTCATGCCTTAAACAATACATGCCAATGGGTCTATAAATAGATCCCTAACTCAAACAATAACTTAGACTCTTAATTTAGGCATTTATCCTCGCAGCCCAAGACTCTGGCTAGTCTTAACATGCAAACTCATCATTCACTTAACTAACTATCCGTGAAACGAACACTTTGGGAACACACAGGCGACCGATGCCGGTCCCTACTAGTCTGGTTCTGCCGATGTCGGCTGACTTCTTGCCATCGCCGGTGGCCTTCTGCACTGGTTTCTGCCGACGTCGGTCCTTCTGCCGACGCCGGTTCCTGTAGAACTTAGCAACCATCTGTTCCTCAGTTTGTAAAGGTTGAAGCTTTTAGCTCCACAACCTAACAACAAGTTATCCTAATATATTCTATGAGGATTGTGTATCCTCTCCCCATTCCATTACCATTCCATAGGCCATTATAATCAACCAAAATAGTCATATTACTGGCATTCCATCTCCCACAAGTGTCGATTGGGATCAATAAAATCACACTTTATTAAACTAAATCCATGGTGACATAGTAGTTAAAGAAGAGTAAGGAGGCTAAGACCACATTCATATAGTAAAAGAACACTATCCTAGTGAGACATTTTCAAAGGCATTAGGATACAATCAAAATCAAAACATAGAATCTTCTAGTGAAATGTTTTTGAAAGTGCTAGAATACAATCAAAGTCAAAATTCAACATTCCTTAGTGAAACCTTCTCAAAGGAAATATGGGAAAATCAAGATAACTTCATTAGTGAAAACCTATTTGAGGCACCAATAGCTTAGCACAAATGTTCTTCACTACTTGATGAAGACAAAATCAAAGATCAAATAAAAATAGCTTCAAATCTATAGCCTAATCAGATGGTAGCAACTCTCAAAATCAAATAATAGAAAAATCTGGTTTTCCTATCGAAAGAACAAGTCTTAGGCCCTACCATAACCAAAATTATGTTTAATTTGGCATCAAAAACATTACATGTGACTAAAAGTCTAGATATTCATTTATTTCCCTACCATTATAAATTCCATTATCATCTACGATTCCATTTCACAATCAAACCTACCATCCATTATTTTTCCTTATTTACCATCCATGATTTCACTTTCCTTTGTAGAGGATACAAAGATACCTTGTCTCAATGTTTGAAGGAATCAAAATCAATGACCAATGAAGATCACAACAACATTCTCAAAATCATATTTTATAGGTATTTATTAATGGCTAAGTTATTTAGATGAGGTGTGGGATATAAATTAACATGATCAAGTATTTTTTTTATCATTTATTGATTAAAACATGCATCTCCCCGTTAGTAGGAACAACAAAATCAAAAACCACACCTAGGCCAAAAACATGTACCATACCATTTCACATTTCCATGCCATTGCCATTGTTACATATCCATTTTTAATTGTTGTATATTACTAATATTAATCCCATTACTTGGGGGCAACCCTCTTATCATTTTATACTATCCTATCATTCCATTCCTATCTAGACCAAAGCTTATTTTTAGTCATCCTACCCAATCCTATTTTGATATTGGTTAATTTGTTTCTTCCCACACTTTTTGTGAGGATATTCTGATCAAGTTTCAACAATAAATAAAGTTTGTGTTTAAATGATAGTCTATATAATTAGTGTGATAGTTGATTTGATAAGATATCTTTCATTTTACATCTTTTATCAAGTTTTTTTATGTGAGTCTGATTATAATTGCCTATGAGAAAATCAATGTTTCACCAGTCTTGCTACTAATTCTAACTACCTATAATAAAATTAGTATCATTTACCTATGCGTTTGTATCCTAATTATAACTTCTTGTGTGCATACTAGGGGTAAAAATTATTTTTCATGCATTGTCACATCACCTTGCCATTACTATTTTCATTTGACTGGCCATTTTATAGATTTGAGAACTTGTTGGGACCTAGTTGGTTTTTACTTACCTATTTTATGGATGGAATTACTTGTAATTGAGGTCATTTTAATACTATGTGGGTTATGATAAATTCATGTTGAGGTCACCTCAGTCCCCCTTTCCATATCCTCTCACTATTTTATAAGCAACCTAAGACAAACACTCTCACTATTTTGAGAGAAAGTATCTTGTCATTCTTGATTGAGTTAAGATACCTCAAAAATTCCAAAAACATTCATAACATCTCAAAAATCCAAAAACATTTATGTTGTCTGAGCCTAGTCAATTATCCTTGATCTACCCTATTAGGGCAAAGTCATTGTTAGGATGTTTTCTTTTGATTTTTTTTTTAGGCTTTTTGTTTTTTTATTTATTTCAAGTTGTTTATCTATTTTGTGTTTTTTGTTTTTTTTATTTGTTTGTTTGTCTTTTTGCCTATTTTTTTCTTTTAGCACTATTGCCTTGATTCAGTCTATATATGTTCATTGGGTGATTCCTTGAGCATATTATTCTTGAGTCTATCCATATTCATACTTCAACATTGTCATCATGGTTTTTATCATTGGTGCATTTTTTTGAGTGTTTATTAGACTGGGAGTTAGTCTTTATGCATATTTTAGCTAAGTCTTCATGGTGTTCTATCATGATGCCTACCATCACATGATATATCAAAATTTATCTTCAAGGTATACAATCAATAGAGTCATAGAAGTTTCTCCTTGGCACCTTGGAAAATCCTTCCATCCCACCCTTGATCAATATAACTCCATTGACCATTCTAGTTGTATCATTGTTAATCAGGATGAGCATATCCTCATTGATAGGTACAACTAAATTATTCTATTGATAAATCTCGTTCCTCTATCCATCTCTTTCATAAATTTGCACCCATTCATCTTTAATCTATATTCAAAGTTATATCCTTGAGTTATGCTTGTTAATCAACCATAACTAGGGTATAATCATCTTTAGCCAATCTAGGTCCTCTTAATGATTATAACAGCCTATGGGCAAATCATTATTTTGACTTTTAATCTTAATTATAACCACCTTTGGTCAAATTAGTATCCTTTTTACATCAATGCATGAAAACATTTTTCTTATTTAGATTAATCTCAACCACAGGTTAATTTCCACCTTTCTTATTTTTTCTTTTCAAGGGACTATCCATCAAAAAATGTGATGACCACTCCCTCAAGGGGGCATCATCATAGGCTTCCCAAAACCATTTGGAGGTTTGTTCTTTAATCATCATATTATTTTTGGCATACATGCCATTTCTTATTCTTTTAGAAGACATTTCTTTTCCTATGGTTTTGAACATCTTCCCAAATAGGGGCAAACTATAGACACCTAAATCTGGCCACCAATGACCTCCAATTAGGCTTTTGGCCAATTTCTACCCAAAATGCATAATTTAGCCTAAAAACACTAAAACATGCTAAATGATGTGAAATTGACATATTCAAGTGCCAATTTTGGCCAAAATATCATTAAATGGGGTAATACGATTTATGGGCCAACTAACTTTGATCAGATCATTTTGAGTCAAAATGCCAATTTTGCACTTGGGTACTATAGATCGCTCTTTCCTATCAAATCTCTTTCATGAAACATGTGCCTTTGTTATTTTCTATTGGTAACATCCTTAAAATCCTAAATGGTAATATGGTTCCAATGCATCTAACATTAACTTTCCATTCTAATCTAGTGGAATTTTGTACCAATAACAAGGCATTCTGATTAATTTGAGTAATTTGTACACAAAGTGCTTAATCATGCTTAAGAGATAATTAATCAAAATTAAGGAATAATTAATAATTCCATGGAAACTTGTTGAATAATCTATTTGGGAAATGAATATTGAATATCTACATCATCAAATGATCTCATCTCTTGGGAAGACATCCCTAGGCCATAAATGCCACAAATATCAAGATTCATGCCTCTCATGCCTCATCAAAGCCCTCCATGCCTCTTAATTTCTCATCTATTCCAAATATTGATTATCATATTTATCAATTTTAATTTCATAATTATATTCATCCTTATAGCCACACATCTCAATCTTGAGATGGATGGTTCAGGTTGATTTTAGACATTTGTAAAAATCTATAAATATAGAGGCCATGAACATTAGTTCTAAGCTATTTTGGGGAAAAGTTGTAATACAAAAAAATCTTAAAGAAACCATTGCAACTATTGTTACCATTCTAAATTTATTCCAATCCAAGCCAAGCCACAAGCCAAAGGTTCTAAGGAGAAATGGTGGTATCCAAGCTTCCATTACCAAGAACTTCATGAGCACAAAACCGAATAAGCCACTGCTATAAAGGCATTTGGAGCATCCAAGGAAGGTGAAGGAATTATTGTATTTTTCCTTACTTTTTATTTGTTTTTGTAAATTTTTTTTACTAAGCTCACCCTAGTAACTAGGCATGAAGATGTTGGCTTAGTGTGTTTTTGATTTGGTTTCATTCACTAACACCATACTAATTTCCTCTTCTTATTCAAATTCCTAGTTCACAAACTCTTCATCGATTATTACATGTTAGATTATTGTTGAAAATCTAAAAATATAAAATAAATTAAGGCAATATGTAAATCACCTATGTATACATACATCTAATTTTATACCATAATAAATGCAAAAAATATTATCATGTGATACACAATATCAAAATTAGGAGAAACAGTTTCCTATACAAGTCACATATATCTATCTACATCATCTAACATGAATATAAGCATAAAACATCCATAAATCATAACGCATCCATACTATATGTCTAAGGCCAAAAAAATTCATGTGTGTGTGTGTGTGTGTGTGTGTGTGTGTGTGTGTGTGTGTGTGTGTGTGTGTGTGTGTGTGTGTGTGTGTGTGTGTGTGTGTGTGTGTGTGTGTGTGTGTGTGATATGTCAATATAATGATACATCTAAAATAATGTATACATCATCATGTATGTCTCTCCCTAACCCTTAGATGGTGAATCCATAAATGGGATTGGATCATATCATCATGGTGTACTCATTGGAGGACCCATAACATTTTTAGATGCCTATACTACAAATTTATCTGATGCCACTATCTATACTATTCTATATGATGTAGACCTCCTACTAGAATACTCTTTGAATGAAGGTGCATGTTGATCTCATGGCACTACTTTCCCATAGAGGTTATTTTAGTATGTATCCTACTCCATCAACCTCATCACATACAATAATTTATTTATATACTTAGGAGTAGATAATAGATCCTTCACTATATAAAAATATACCCATAGTGTGTCTCTTTATCATCTATATCTCAATGCTAATCATGTCTCATTTTGAATTTGAGTAGCTACATCCTATGTAAATATTTCCCCTCTCTAATCTCCTCATTTATCATCATATTAATCTTAGAATTTAACCTCTATACATCATCTTTTAATTTGTTAATATTTAATGATATCAAATCAACCTATTTATCCCTACTACCTCTATCTCCCTACAAGATCAATATATCAATAGATAAATCTCCAAATTCTTCATTTATCCTAGTAATCAAGGCCTCATACTCTACTAATCTTACTAAACCTATTGTCCCCACTCCATCCCCTCTTTCTAATATATTCTTTATTATGAGCCTCATCATTATGTCCTTTCCCTCATCACCTCTAATATCCTCACCTTCAATCTCCTCTCTACCAGGGTATCATCCCGTATCCACATTTTCTATTTGTGTCTAAGATATCCTTAGTATCACTTTCCCATTATATTGTTATCTCATATATCATATCTATATCTCTTCCCCTTGTGATATAATATCTCTCCTTATCCATCCCCTAATTTACTCCTTTGTTGATGATTCACCAAACTAGCCACTAAAATCTATCTCCATATCCTCCAAGGTGCATATAGATCTATAAATATAGTATGTTGTTATCTATCCCACTAGGATACATAACAATTTATAGTCCCCACATTAACCACATCCATATTATATCTAAATGTCACTATATAAAGGATTTTCTATTATACTCAAGTCAATACCTACACCCCACTAAGATTTCACAAATCTATCAAACACATGTGGTTCATCTATAATTTATTTTCTAATACTTAACTATCATAAAAACCTATCCAACTTGTGCCAACCAATAACATTCTCATGAATACCTATAATATATCACTGTGTCATAACAAAGTCCATATAGAGATGATCATGTACCTAGTGAAAATCTATCTCCCTATAAGGTCTCTATTAGTATAGTCTTTTTTCAAATTTTAGCTTTACCTACGTAGTTGTTATTTAACTTGATTAGGGTTGTTAAGGTTATTAGGGGAATTAAAATTAATGTGTGTTTCTAATTATGAGTTGAGTTTTTACCTTTATGGTAACCTAATATCTCACTCTATAATATACCTCCTTTTTATTTTTAAGTTAATAAGTTATAGATATTTATGAAGCTCACTTGTTATTTGCATCTTACTCTCACCTACTATTTAGTATTATAGTCACCTTGATCTCTTGGCACATGACGTACATGGGACATAACACTTACCTTGCTAGAGTCATCTGAGTATAGTCTTTGAAACATCTAAATTATCACTATATTGACCTAAAGATAGGTATGTTTAGGCCCTTAAGGTTTCTTGAACATTTTGATTTCATTGAATGAGATATAATAATCATTTTATGAGGTCATGGATAGCATTAACCATATTAGAGTGGTTTTCAATATAAAAATGTGTGTCAAAGGTCTTGTTAACATTTTTAGGTCTCATTCTCATGTTTTAAATCACCCAAATTACTTTTCAATGTAAAATATTGTTAAAAGGCCTAATAACTCAATCATTAGTTCCATAATAGCTTTGTAGATGCTTATTCAAGTGATTTTCAATGTAAAATAGAGAAAGATGGGTCTTAAAAAGAATTCATGAGGTCCTAATTGGGTCAAAAGGTCTAATGTCACTAATTAAACTCATTTTAAAAGAGTGAAACATTTTATAAAGTTTCATAAAGTAAATTTTATATTTAAACTCCTTAATAAACCCTTAAAATCCATACATATGGTCCACAAAGGAATTTAATTAAGTGTTTCCCTCTTCTTTCTCCCTCCTTGAGGACTGATTCAAACATTCCAATGTGGGAGGAGTGCATAAAAGCCATGACCAAAATATTACTTATATTTAATATCTCATCCATGGTAGTCTCCATTAATCCTAGATTTTTAGGCATGATTTTCAATATTTTTACTATTGTGATAAGGAGAACATCATGGTTTCAAGAGTATTTTTCAGGTTTATAGGTCTCATGTAATGATTCTGCATGATACATGGATCAAGAAATTGTAGATTAAGAGATAAGGAAAGTGATTGTAAGTTTTTTAGAATCCTTCAAGTCCATTTTAAGAGAAAAAAAGGAAAGATGAGAAGGCTTTCTTGAAACATCCAATTAATATTGTAGAAACTCTTTAGGTTTCCAATGACAATATATTGTTTGAGAAGACAAAAATACCAAGTTGCATATTTTGAAAATATTTCCATTGTTTTCAAGGATTAGAGGATATGCGTATCAAATTAACAGAGCTTAAAAATTGGTTATAAAATGTTTTCCATGATGGTATCCACATTATACATTGCCTTCATTCTCCAAATATCCTTTAAATAATCCATTGATAGAGAATGAAGAAAGTTTTTCCTTATTGATGGATGTTATAGGGTTTTGATGCATTTTTAGGGTCTTTTAAAATATCTAAAGCATAATGAAGTTTGAATAGAGAAAGGGGATCTTCCATGGCCAAGTGGAAAGCCTCAAACAGAGGAGATCAAGTTAAAATCATGAAACATACCTAAGAAGCTATGTATATAGGTTTGTTTATAAGAAACTAGGCTTCTCCATGATGTTCCATCTTCGTCTAATAATGCATGGGTTAAAGTAAATACTAGGGAGTGTTAATAAGGTTATAAGGATCTTATCAAGGATGTTTAGATTGATGGAGAAATAAATAAACATGTCACTTTACCAAGGATATGGCATACAAGTATAAATACTCTCTAAAACCCTAACCCATGTAGAGATATTTTCAATAGTTTTCAATCTTAAAGAAACATATAAACAAGTTCAAAGGCCCTTAACAAGGTTTTCATGAGGATGATGATGAAGTAAAGGATCCTCAATCATGCCTTCAAGAAGTATAGAAAGTTGTTGGCATCTTCCAAGGCTCTAGATTTTCCAATAACTCATCAATATGCTTGACCAGGAAGTATAAAGGTTTCAAACATGGTAAAGGCTCTTCATGATGACCTATATCATTTCAAGAGGATCACATGCTTGTCCAATATATATGAGATCTAGTTAAGGGTTTTCAAGAAGTTATTGGCATATTCTATGGGTTTTTTCCACAAAGAAGATATATGTAGGCATATATAGCTCTCTTTATAATCTATAAGGTCAGCTAAGGAAGGTTTTAAACTTGATATAATGTCTACATGATGATCTAGTTCATCTCAAGAGGTTTGTAGGTATATACAATGCTTTAGATGTTTAGAGAGAAGATTTAATAATGGATGCAATCATGTTTCCAAGAAGTGAAGCCATCCTATAAGGCATTTTAAATAATAATTATTTGGTTATAAGGTTTATCTAGAGTTTTGGGCCTTTAAAACATTATTACAAGTCTTTTGACAAGAAAGTTTGAATAAAGATTCAAGAGTTATATGATATAATAAGGATTTATTATTTGATTAAGATGGAAACCTATAACCAAATTTTCTCAAGGGGCTTATAGGTCAAGGTTTGATGTTTTCAATCATGATTCCAAATAATGAAATAATTATGAAGTCATGATCCAAGAGTTTAAACATGTTTCTAAAGCCTTCTAAAACATATCCAATAACCTCCAAGATTGTAACTAGGGTCATAGTCTCAATCAGTCTCAAGCCTCATAATGATCCTATGGACATGTGAAGGTAAAAATAAAAATTTACAAGTAGGTTTTAGAGAATTTTCAGTAGATTACATAGTTGAGAAGGTTTAAGAAAGGTTATCAATTTTAAATACCCACTTGTAATCTTGTAAATATGAAGAATAAGGTTTCCAAGTTATGAATCCCCCACCCATATCCAAGTTTGTGAATTCCCCAAGATTACATGACTTATTTAAGGACATAATGAAGGTTCTATGGTCTCAAATTTCCTCAAAAGACTTGTTTCAAGTCCTAGTTTAAAGATTCAAGAATCAAAAGGCATTTTAAACAAGGATGTCACTAATTATTTAATCCTCCATGATCTCCCTCAAGTTTTAATAAGCACTAAAATATATAAATGTATAAATAAGTAATGTTTTCAAGGTTTTAAATAGGTTATACACATCATTTAAAATAGATTTAAATGTTTCAAGCATGATCTTATGAAAAGGAAGGTAGAGTTAGTAAGGTTATGATGTTATAGTAAGGAAAAAGTTTGAAAGTTTAACAAAGTTTCCATTCATGACAAAGAAATGTTGATACAATTTTCTAAATAAAGAATTAGTAGTAAGTAGGCCTATCATATGTTTCAATATCTCAAGACCTTTATGAATAAGTTATAGGTAGAATTAACAGTGTCTTCCAAGCAAGAGATAAATATGTAGGTTTGTCAAAGGGATATCATGATATTAGAGAAGAAGACAAAGGTTATTGATCATACATATAGGCCTAAATAAAGAGGAATAAATTTCATGACCTTTTTCAATCAATAAGACATAAAAAATATAGGCAATTTAAGAAAAGTTCTAGGCCTGGTAAGATCATAGTGTTTCCAAGCAAAAGACAAGACTGTATTCCTACAAAAGGCCTAAAAGGTCTTATAAAAAGTTCATGATTTGAAAGGTAATATTAAAGGTATATTTTTCATGTTTCCAAGTATCTCTTTCATGTAAAATAAGGATATAGAGGTGTTTCCAAAGAGGTTTTCAATCTCCTCACATACCAAGGTCTAAAACACGTTTCCCAAACCTTCTAGGACTCTCGAAGGAAATAGAAACAAGAATACAAGTTTATATGCAATAAATGTAAGATTTATTGACGTATAGATTATAATTAATATGGTTTATCAAATATTTTTATCCCTTAAGACATGTTTTAGGTCTACTAATTTGAATAAAGTTTCAAGATCCCCTACAAGTTTTAAACCAAGATCAAGGTTGCCATGGGCCACCAACAACATATATAGGTCTAAAAACTTTGTATAGGAATTCATTAAGGTATCAAGTCTATAAGTTTCCAATGAGAAAATTTTTAATCAAAATTGATAGGTTATAGGATTGAAACCTGGTCTAGGTTGTAGAAATAAACCCTTTAAAGTCCAAAACACCTTGTAAGATTTTAGTATGTCTTCTACGTGACTTTGATGAGTGTAGGGGTTTATGAAGTTTTCAATCCTTATAACACCTTCATACTAATTTCATGGAAATGAGACAATAACTTATGTTTTATGTAAATATGGAGGTGGGGATTTTAGTTTCCAAAGAATTATAAGTCAAGGAGAAAGGTAATCAAAGATTGAGGAGGTTGTAGGTTTGTATGATGAAGAAACATGATTCCTAATAATGATATAATATTTAAAAAAAATTAAGGTGTTTCCAAAGTCCTTGTTATTTATGTTTAGTTCTAAAAATAAATATTTGTAGATTAGGAAAAAACACCTATAGGCCTATAATACAAATGCAAACTTTCACACCAGGTTCAAAGGTTTTAATGGTAAAGACAAAGGTTATGAGTAGGTTCTAAGCTCACTTATAGGTATACACTTATGTTTTAGTGTTTTAATGTTGACCAAATGGTGAAAGACTCAAATTCCCTAATATTTCTAAAATTAGAGGCACATTGGATATATCTCTTGACTAGCCCTTTAGGAGAGTGAATGGTGTAAGTGGTCATTAAGAGCATGATGGAGGTATGGAGACATTTGAAAAATTATCCTAAAAGTTTGTAACTCCCTCAACAGAGTGGTAGTCATGGAAATTCAACCCAAAATTATAAACAAGTGTATGAGGTCTACTTCAAAGTCAACCATTCAATAAGATCTAACATGCATGTATGAGGAGATGAGTGAATTAAGGTAGTTAAGGTAAGATTTTCCTAAGGATATAATAGCCTTGGAGGAGCACATCCATCATCCACAAGCATTCCTAAGGATAAAAATAGTAAAGATTAAGGTCTCCTCTTTCACCACTATGTCAACCTTCTTGAAAGAGGTTCATGGGGAGGCCTAATACATTGGAGAGGGATTAATGACCCCATTTTTCCTTATGTTCTATTTTGCATAGGCTAGATTAATGGAGTAACAATAGAATTAATGAGGAATTCTAGTGTTATCTTCTTCTCTCTCATTTCCATTTCTTATATATAGGATTGAAAATGAATTTTTCAATATTCATCCTCTTGGGTTGACAAGACTCTACTCCTTCGGAGACTTGTAATGCTATATTGTATCTTTTTGAGACTTGTAATGCTGGTTTCGTGTTTAGCTCTTATAACTTGTCATTTTTATTGGGAATTGTGTAAAATATATATTGTTGATATTTATCTATGGATGTTTTATTCCATTATGTTACCATCCCATCATTTTTTATAATCCTATTTGTAGGTTATATGTTTTTAGACACATTCCTTCATGAAAATAACTTATGTAAGTGTTGATAAAGTTTTAGGTTTTATAGGAGTTATGTAGTTTATCATCAATTTTATGGATTTATTGTGCTATTAAAGTGAGTGGAGGAGATCTCTATACTTATTAGTTTTCCAATCATAAAAAGAATAGTTCCATTAGATCCAAAAGGCATCAAAACAATTAAATTGTTTGTAAACATGACCTACATTCATGATAGTGATTTTTATACTTTGTTTAAGGTTTTAGGGATTTTTAGGTCATTTCATGCATAGTATTCTCAAATAAAGAAATAATTTATAAGTTTTATACATTTTTTGAGTTCTCAAATGTGTTTTCACTAGTTTTTAGAATTTTCAGACATTTTATTTTGTAAAGCAGGGTTTTCTATGCAAGATTCATGATAAAAACTACCTCAATTGAGTTTCCAAGCCTCATAGTAAATTTGTTTGGATTTTAGAGGGTTATAAAACTTTTGGGGGTAGAAATTTAGGGTCAGGCAAACTTTTCAAGTGCATTAGACATTCTACTAGTAGCAGACAATTTTTTCCCATCAAACCTTTCCACTTGACTAGACATTCTATTGGCATTAAACATTTCCATTTATTTAAGGAAGGATCAAAATATAAACCCTTTAAAAATAATCCTCTCGGGTTGTGTCCACCCTAATATAAAGATCATATAATTAGACTCTACTCTATGTAAGATCAGAACTCAACCATCAGATTTCTAACACCCAATGCACATTTCAAGTTTTTCATACATACATCAAAATCTGAAGGTTGTTTAAACACCCATAAAAAACTAATAGGTAAAGTAATACCCATCAAAATATAACCTACCTACATTTAGGTTAGGTGGAATCCACCACTTGCATGTCCAATATCCTACTTATACCACTCCTTTTTTAACCTATGATAGGCATGAGTACATCAAATTTAACCTCAGATTATTTGACATGTGAGAAATTGTTAAATTTAGGATAGTGGAAAGTGACACTTTTTATTTTCAAAATGGAGCCATTTTTTGGATGATTTAACTCCCCCATCAATAAAAAAAAGGGTGGGGTTTGAAAATAGGTCTTATCACTTTTCACTTCCAACCTTTGGTCACTTCCAACCTAAAAGTAAACTTTTTCTCCATGGAGGCATAAATTATTTTTTGAGGAAATTGATTCAAAATTATTTCAAGAATTTGATCCAAGAACCCTCATTTTTTTGGAATTTGACCAATTTTATTTCCTCCTCTATTTTCCACCAAAATTTTCACGCAAGTAGGTTTTCAAACAGCCACAAATTTTGATTGATAGCTTAACTTTGAGTGTCATATGCTTCAAAAGTGCTTGTTTTTTGTGTTATACACATTTTTAGTCTTTTTGGGTCCTCTATGGCTCCATTCAAACTAAATATTGTAAACTCTTAGATTCATTATCATTTAAAGTTGATTTCCTTCTAGGTTTTTCATACTTACACAAATATTTCTCAAGGTAAATTCTTGGCTATGCTAGATGTCTATACAAGTGTGCTTGTATTAATAAATTTAGGGGGGCTCACTCTGATAGTTATAAGGGGGTACTATGTCATGGTTTGAATTTATTTTTATACATTTTTTCTTTAATTTATACAAATAAATTTCATTCCAAGCTATCAATTCATGTCCAATAAGTCTAGTCACACCTTTTTATTATTATGAATGGAAATAATTTTTTAATCCAAGGGTTACCATAAAATTATGATGGGCACTGATATGGAACCTTTAGAAACAAAAGTGAAAATACAATGGTTCAACCATTATGATAATGTTTATGGACTACTATGTCTTTCCATCTCCCTTGATCTACTCTTTCATATAGAATCTTCCAAAAAACCTACTCAAGTGTGGACCACTCTATGAACACTATTTAGGAATTGAAATGTGATGATAGGACAAAAGATAGACAATGATCTCATAATCTTGAGCCCATATGATTATGACAACCTTCAAGGTTTCTTCATAAAGTTTTAACTTTTGAGGTTATAGTTGAAAGAATCTATAATTACCAAGAAAGAAAAAACAACTTATTATATTGATACTCTTTAAATTGGATCTAGATTATTATATATTTGTGTCCACTTTCCATGCCACAAAAAGTGATCTTAGAAAAACATGGAAGATGCCTTATTTAGATACCTTTGTTTCTGGCTTGATTTGGGAGAAATATAAGTTGATATATATGGGTATAATGAACTCCTCAAAATCCCATGCACTTTTTACTAAGAAAGAGAAGGATTCAAAAAACATAGAGAAGAAAGAGAACAAAAGGATCAAGAGAAGGACATAAATCCTCCCACATACAAATCAAATAATGAGACCTCTTTTTCTAGTGTTAACCTAACAAAGATAGGATCAAATTTTGGTTTTAATCTAAAAATCATAATGGAATAAAATGTTTGAAGAATTACATTGACCAACTAAGTAATATTCTCAAGAATCACAATATCAATGTCCCTAATTCTAACAATCAGAGTTCATTAGCCAATGAATCATGTAAGGAAAATGACCATGATAAATAAAATGTAAAATAAAATAGTAAGGGGAAAGAAAAGGGAAAGGATATAGTTATAATTTAATATCTAAAACCTATATGATTCATTGATTCTATTGCTTCACATCACATGACCTCTTTATAGATAGAGTTTAGTTCCTTGGAACCATGTGACATGTGCTCTATACAAATGGGTGATGACACTTATAAAATGGTTGTAAGGAGAGGGTATACTAAAGTGAGTGGTGGAGCATTAAATTTAATTATAAGTGTTCCCTTACTTTAAACTAATTTCCTATTAATTTACCAGATCACTAACTTTGGTCCATGCATAGAGTTGGGCTCAGTCCAGATTTAGTGTATGTTAGAGAGCTAAAGAGTGATACTATATTAGTAGTGAGAATGATTGATCATCAGACTCAACTATATAAATTCTTAGACTTTGATCTTGACTCTCCTTTACATTCTTATTCTTTAGACTCATGTGAACTTGATGACATTTCTAATCATGAGCACTTATCTAATATTGGTGACTCTTCTTCTATCACAAATGACTACAATAGTGATGGGGACACACCTCCATCATATCCTTATCACCTTCTAAATCTTAAGGAGTTATTTTTTGATAAACTACCTTTGGTCCCCTTCAAACATTATATGGAATAAATATATTGATCTAAGACACACCAAATACTGATTAGTCTATTCTTCAATTCTAGGGCATTCCATAGTGCTACATAGCTTTGCTCTAACTACACCTTCATTGCTTAGAGTAGTTATCCCACCTACCTTTCATGAGGATAATAGTTCCTTATACATTAATCACACCTTGGTTTAAGATCCATCATCCACTAAGTGGACACATTCACTATTCTAAGGTGATCTACTCTTCATTACATCGACTTCTAATTCAGAACTCCATTATAGGATATAGGAAGGTTACATATAGTTGTAGACTCTAGTGGGATTTTTTATCTCTATTTTATTCTTTTATCTCTTTTTTATAAGAGTTTTATCCTACATATTTTCTCATTTTCTCTAATTTATGGGAGTTGCATTATGCTTGGGTACCTCATCAATCCTCATTTTCAAGACCTAATTATTTTTATATAAGCTTGATTAAAAATTTCTCTAAAGTGTTTTAAGATTATAGCCAGGATTTCACCTATTTTTTCCTTCATCTTTCTAGACTATAAATTTAGCCCAGATCGATTATTGTAATAACACTTATTTCTTTTAATTAATATAATTCTTTTTTTTATATAGGGTTTATTATGTGTCTCAATTCTCTTTCATCTCCATTTCTAAATGATTTTCAATGATAGGTTAATTGGATTAGTAATTTGCTTCATTATGCATGCTATGGATTTGATTTACTTAACTATTATAATCATTGTATGAGTTCTCTCATTTCCCTTTTATAGTACTATTAATTTGTGTGTTAATCAATAAATTACCATATGGTGTTTATGTGTAATTATTATAAACTTATAGTACTCATCTTTGGTGAGAGCTCATATTTAAGGCATACTCTTGGTTTTTTTAGACTCTTCCCACTATATGTTATTAGAGGTATAACTCTAGTGAAACTTAGTTTATAATGGAATAACTATGGCAAAGTCACTTGGTTCAATGATCAATTTATTGAGTTCATTCTAAATATGGATCATCCCTTTTCTACCTTAACTTTGCCTCTTATTTGTGTTTATTATTTAAAATTAAACTACCCCTTTTCATTATGTTTATAAATAGAAATCATAATACTCAAAGTACCATAATAATATTTGACTTGTGTGTATGAACTTTAGATTAAACTTTCAGTGGTGATAGTGCATATCTTGGAGACTATTCATGTAGACTCCATTTTTAAATTCAAATACCTTCATCCATTCCCTTGGATGGTCCCAAATTAGTCCTAAAATAAAGGATGAAAATTTTTAGTTATCCCCACCTTCCCTTTTAGGGAATGCCCAATCTCATGGGGATTTCATTAACATGGAGTTTGGAGGAACAAAACATGGAACTAGGAGGGCCTCTTATTAGATTAATTCACTCTTGTAATTAATTTTTTATAAGTATGTTGAGATTGGATGGTAATAATGTGATAGCTACTATTTTATTATGAAACATTTTAGAAACTACTTTGCCTATTAAAAGACTAGGTCTAACCAAGTTCAATTAGTAATTTACACTCTAATTTTACACAAAAACCCCAAGATAAAACAACCTATATCTACCATGATTCCCATTATTTCATCCATTTATCCTATTCTAAATTTGTAGCCTAAGATGGCCTGGTTAGTTGGATTTACCATTAACATCCTAGGATTTGTCCATGATTTACCCAAAAACTTTGAGAGATATCTTCCCTATTTCACCCCTAGTATGGGATAAAATAGAGAGGAATACATAACATCTTATAAAAATACCTTGAGGATTATAAATGTATAACATGATTATGTGGTGTGAAGGCTTTTTCCCTTTACTGTAATGGAATTAGCATATCATTTATTTCTCAACCTTCTTGAAGACTATATCTTGAGTTGGGACCATTTCAATACTACTTTCCTTGCATAATTTTAGAAAGTGATAGACCCCAATGTCCTATATCAGTATTTTTATTTTATCAAAAGGAATACCAATGAGACCATTAGTAACATCAATGCTAGGTTTCAAAATATGTACATCTGGGTCCCCATGCTCTATCTACCTAACCCTCAATTCGTACTTTAAATGTATAATAATGTGCTAGAACTTTGGATAGATATGTTACTAAGTAAGGATGTAATCATAGAAAACCTATCCTTAGCTTATGTAGGGATCATCAAAATTAATAAGAAATTGAACCCTCAAGGTCATATAATGACCCCCATTATTAGTGTGCTACCACAAATTATTGCATTGAAATTCTTTCCCAATGTTAATTAGAATGCCCCCATGCTTTATATTATCCCTATAATGCATCAAGTATTCTTTGGTCATCCCACTCTAAACCAAAAACTATGTTTCATAAACCTATGGACCCATGAACTGATCTATTAAACTCAACATCAAGTAATGTTGGCTGTAACTAACAATACCCAAACCACACCTCAGAAGTCCACCAAAATTGAGTTCAATTTCATTCAATGAATGGTATAAGAACTTAGTAATGACTTTTTTTAGGGATAAAAAGTTAGTTGAGTATATCTAATGCATAAATTTATAAAAAAAATTCACATATCAAAGACCAAACAAGAACTATAATAGTCCTCACAACCCCCAAGAACTTTGACCCAATATGTTGCCTAAAAATCAGTATCTTCAAGATAGATTTACCTAACTAGTACTGAGTGCATATTATGATAGCACATGGGAAAGAAGACTACACAAAGACCCATTTTGATTTTAAGATCTTATAGATGGAAATGGAATAATATGAGGTGGTCCTGAATCATCTTGAATCCTCCTACTCAGCTAAATACCCTAGTATTGCTATGGTGTTAGAGACCATGGATTTCCCTAGCCATGAAGAAAATGAGCTAGAAGAGGGTATTAGTTATGTTAAATTATTCCATAAATTATAAAGTATTAACTAATCCTTCAATAATATCCAACAATAATAGCTCCTTACTACTCAACACCCCTTAATAATGGTACAAACCCACCAAACCAAAATTCTAAGAATGATCCCTCGCTTCCAAGACCTCAAGAACTTAAGGATCCTACAAAAAACCCACCAATTCAAAGTAAATGAGGTTAAAACATAATGGAAGATATCAAAAATATCAAGGTGAATATTACCCTTCATAAGCTTTTTAAATCATAGAGTAATAAGATCCCCTACTAAAGTCTTTATCTTAAGTCCAACCAAAACCAAGAATATCACACACCAATGTGCTCATTCACAAAAATAAAATGGAGGTTCCCCATTTCCTCTTAACCATCTATTTTTTTGTAAATAATTTATAGACTTGAATAATAGATTATGGGGCCTCAACCAATGTGATGCCAATAGGCCTATGTGAGAAACATAGGTTGGCCCCTATAAAGTTAGATAATGTAGTGGTCCAACTAGGCAAGTCAGAAGTAAAAGTGATAGGTGAACTACCAAATGTCCCCATCTAGTTGGATTCCAATCTTGGGATTTAAAAATTCATGGACATTCAAATCTTGGAGATCCTTGAGGCCTAAAACATACTCCTGAATAGAGATGGGTCTAAATCCCTAAATGGATATATGGCCATAAATTTATCCCATGTATGGTTTCCACAGAGAGGAGTATCTAACTAAATATATGTAGATAGAGAACCCCACATGAAACATATGATAACAAATTATAACACCATTATTGAAAATTTAAACCTAGTTTCCTCAAACCTAGGCATCTACACATTGAGCACAAAGCCTCCCAAAGAGAAAGCTAGTCATTGCCTAGACCTATTAGGTATATAATATGTTTATATAAATGAATATAATTCCAAATAAGGTATTAGGGTTGATGTCCTTCTTATATATCCTCTAGGGAGGAAATATTTAATATTGTAAAGGTTGTAGTTTTATTTCATAAATGACCTAGCAGAGTATGAAACTCTGACCTTGGGATTATAATTTGCATTGAAATACAAGGCTAACTAACAATGAGAATTTTGTGATTCTAAGCTGGTCGTCAACTAAATTAAAAATAAACTTAAATTAAAGTTATCATACCTTAGGAGGTATAAGTATAAGTATTGGTATCTAATTGATTTTTTTAACACATTTAATATGACTAATATTCACCAAGAGGAAAACTAAATAATAGACTCACTATCATGTACATAAACAAACCTAACTCCCTTGGATGACATTAAGCTACAAGAGTTATCTATGGAGCTCATACTATATCCCTCTATCCAAAATAATGTGAAAAACTTATAGGTCTTCGAGGATGACCACAAAATCATCCAAATCCTTAGTAATGATGGAATATTTAAGGCTCAAGTTAAAGATGAGAAAGATAAAGACAATGCTAAGAGTGAGTTAGATAAGGATGGGATCATAAATATTGATGGGAATTGGATCCCAAAGGGGATGATCTCATTAAAAAGTGAATTTGATGCATTACACCTTACTTTCTAAGTGAAAATACCTAATCTTGAGGACTAAAAGTCCCGAATCATTAACCTTGGTCCTATGGAAAATCCCTACGTAGTTAATGTGGGTCATAATTGGATGTATCATGAATTAAAAAAATTGTGAAGGTTACTATTGAGATATAAGGATATGATTTAATGGGCCTATGGAGACCTTAAGATCTTTTAACTAAGATTAATCACTCATACTATCCCTTGAAACCCACCCAAAACCCCTTTAGGCAAAGATAAAGGTTGGTGAACCTGATCTTAGAGCCCTAAAAACACAAAAAATTTCATAATTTTCTATTTTAAGGGATAATTTTCCTAGTTTTCCACTCCACTTGGGTGGCCAACCTAGTCCTAGTGTGAAAGAAGAAAGGATAAATTCACATATGTTTGGACTTCTAAAACTTGAATTGGGCATCAGATAAAGATACTTATCCATTACCATCCCTCAATAAGGTGATATAAATAGTGAGTTGATCTCAAATTATGTCCTTTTTGGAGGGTTTCTATGGATACAACCAGGTACTTGTCAAACCTTAAGATAGAACTAAGATTTCTTTCACCAAGTGGGGAAATTTTTCTTATAAATGAATGCCCTTCATGTTTATCAATGATGGTTCCACTTTCCAAAGTGAAATGGAATTAAATTTTAAATCACTGATAGGTAAATGTATAATAATCTATATGGACAACATAATTATGTTTTCAAAATAAAGTTCAGATCACCTACACCACTTGGAAAGGGTGTTTAAAAGATGTTGAAGATATGGCCTTTCCTTACACCCAAATAAAATCATGTTCGGTGTTACAAAGGTAAGATTATTGGTCACATTATCACAAAATAAGGTATTAATATCAACCCTAAAAGCACTTATGTAATTTCTAAACTATTTTTACCTAAAAAAAGAAAGAACTAAAATATTTCTTTGGGAAAATTAACTTTGTGCATAAATTTATTTTTGGATTTGTTAAAATAGTAAATCCCTTGAATTTAATGTAAAAATAGGATGTCAAAGTAGAATGGCATGAAGAATCAAATAAGGCTTTAAAGGATATTAAAGAAACTATTATGAAATCCCCAATCCTCATCATCCCAGACTAAATTAAAGACTTCTATATCTCTTTTATTTTGGATCACACAATTACTACTTACCTCATCCAAAGGTTAGAAGGAGAACACCCTATGGGTTTTAAGAGAACTAAATTTAAGGATTCAGAGATCATATATTCTACCCTAGAAAATCATGCCTATACCTTGGTTAAGGTGGTGAGAAAATTTAGAAACTACATCCTTCAAAATAAAGTACATGTCATTGTTCCAGACCTAGCTATAAAATAAATGCTAGGGAAGATTAAATTGGGTGAAAGAAGAGGCTGATGGATGACAAATTTATAAGAGTATGGCTTGGAAATCAATCTAGATAAACTAGTTATAAGATAAGGCCTTAGTTAATATCAAAAATATATCTAAGTATTATGGTATACCAAGTGTACCAAAAGAGTGTACTATAATTATACTGGTACACCTTAATCATACACTTTATACTCTATGTAATCACACCTTTAGGACTCAAATACATAGAAAGGAGGCCCCTCTAATTTAAGGCTACATAATACATGTTGAAAAAGGGAGTTCTCTTCAAAAAAAACATGAAGGAATTTATCTCTAGTGCGTATCATAAAAAAAATGCCAAAGAAATAATGGAAAGTTTCCATGAAATATTGGGATCTTACCACCCTAAAAAAAATACCATGGCTCACAAATTTCTTCAGCTAGGCTAATACTAGACCACACTATTCAAATATGTCACACCCATGTCAACTTCTTCCATTAGAACCATACCTTTTATAAGAGAGAAACACATGCTACAATGCCACTATAGCCCATTTTATAATCTACACCATTTTCATAATGGGTATTGGATTTTATGGGGGTCATCAACCCCAATTCATTATTCAGCCATAAGTTCATTCTTATTGGAACAAACTATTACACTAGGTGGTCTGAGGTAGTTACAACCAAAATAATCACCACTACTAAAGTCATCAAGTTCCTTGAGAACACCATAACCACCCATTTTAGGGTCCCTATTTATTTATTATGTGATAATGGTCCTACCTTTAAATCTACATAAGTCATAAAATGGGCCTATGATAATGGTATCATGCTTAAGTTCTCATTCAATCACTGCCGACAAGGAAAAATATTAGTGGATTCCACTAACAATAATTTGAATGATGCCATTACAAAATTAGTTGGATAAAATCCCCAATAATGACACACATTATTAAAGCTTGTCATATGGATATACCACAATAGGTATAAATAAGCCCTCAAAATCTCTCATTTCTTTCTAGTTTATGGACTGGAGCTAATTATGTCAGTCACGCTCAGGCTGCCAATTTATAAATTTATGTAACTATTCATGGAAAAAAATGATAAGGTGAATTATAGACTCCTTAAAATAATTCAATTAGAGGAATCCCAAGATGAATATTTTCTAAGCTTTAGTAAACACCAAGATATAGTCAAAGGGTGGTTTGATAAGAGGGAAAATATCAATACATTCAAAATCTTTGATCTGGTCCTAATGTGGGACAAGGATCATTAAAAGAATGGCCAACATTTGAAATTCAATCCTTTCTAGATTGGTCCATAATAAATATCCAAAATCATAGGACAAAAAACCTTCTATATAAAATATCTCAAGGGAAATGAGCTACCACTTCCAGAAATGGGTAGTTAATGAAACACTATTTCTCAACTATCCCATTTGCTATAGTTTCTGAGTAATCCAAGTAGAAATGGTAATGTATATATTAGATAGGTTTTTTTCTCATTATGTATTTGATTTTATTATGTGATTTTATTTTGTTATATGTTTTCCCCCTGTGTATCCCTCTTGGTTTTGTGATGTTCCTTTGATGCCCAACCCTATTAGTAACTTCTTCAAGTGATGGCTAAAGCCTAAAAGGATTGTTGAAAATAAGGAAGACCCAAGTTGAAGTCTTCTATATAATCAAGTCCAAGATGGTAATTAAAAAATTTTACACTTAATATTTGATATCCCAATAATTATAAAATAAATAGGCTGGTTTTAAAATATCCCACGTTGCAATAGTTTAACCAAACTACACTTAAAATAATGTCTCAAAAAAATACTAGATTATTTGAGCAAATCAAAGACTGACTGGGTATTTGAGCTTCTCCATCATCCATTCACCATTGTATTTGTACTAAACCCTCAATGTATTATAATTATAAATGATAATATTTTCATAGGGAAGCTTGGAAAAGGATAAGAAAATCATGCATAATTTAAATTTTGAGTCTACCTTGAAAAGGCGATATAGGCAATCTCCACCACAAGATTTTTGCCTAGCTAGTAATGGTATAAGGACATGAATGAGACCATAGACATATTTATTGTGAATATATACACTCATATAGTATTACATCAATGACCAAGCCATCTTACCTCCAAGCCATCAATCCATCAACACCTTAAATAAAGCCTGATAACCAGTACAACCTAAATTACTTGAATAAAATTTGGGATTAAATCAAAAAAGAAAATCACTTATTACACACATTTATAGCCATATATAAGGCAAAATATTAGTATGCCACTTGATATTGTGAGACTTTAGTGCCTTGTATTATCTATTATGAATAAATATCCCTTTTTAATCTATATTTTATGTAAGGAGGGGAAATTAAATTGGTCAAGTTTGAAGTGCTTGTCATCACTTTTCTCATAGAATTCACCATTTTTATGGCACACCCCATTTATTTAAAATGGGGGACACCTATAAAAATCCTAAGAACTAGAAGTGAATTTGAATTAGTAAGTGCCACATCACCTAGTAAATTTGATGAACTAGTATCCATTTAAAACCCTATGAATGTTATAATAAGGTATGAATGAGGTTGGATAACTAATTAGGTTGTGTCATGTCTCTTTAGGGGACACATAACCCTTCCTAATGGAATGATATGTAGTATGAAGTTATTCCTAGGTGCCAACCATTAGTAGGAGTACCAATGAGTAGATGACACATTTTATAAGGTGAGATTTAACTGAAAAGCCTTTAAAGGATGTGACTACCTACCTACCATGCACTGGGAATTAATGAAATATAAATTTGGGCCTAATTGGATAATTTTAAAACATCTCATCACCAATGCTATATCTGGCTAGTAGTAGATGATCATGGGATCTGAACTTAACTCTAAATTTAGAAGTAAAAAGAGGAAATATAGACACCAACTCAAATTTGAATTTTTAGTAAGTGAGACACCAAATGCCATTAATTTAGAGTATTTATGCATGTATTTATAAATAACTAAGGTAAGCTCACTAACAGTTACCATAGTTACCTTCATGAACACTCCAACTCTTGGATTTATAAATCTCATAGAACAATGCTATATTTTTTGCCTTCTATGCTCATAAATTTCCTATTACCCCTCTATCCTACTACAATGGCCACATTCTCTTCAAATACAAAGTCTAAACTTGTGTACCAAGATACCATATCTTAGTTGGCTTAACCAAATTCAAGCACTAAAATTAGTTATTCAAAGTGGTTGAATAATTCCCTAGGGATTCAAGCTATGATGATGACCAATAATCAAAGTCTGAGGATTCCCTTTATTCCTAAAATATGTGAAAAATTCATAGAGTTTGTATTAATCTATAGGTATTTCCTTGAACTAACTTGTTTTATAACCTTCTCCACTTTTCCATCCAAGTGCAGAATGGGGTATATAACTAGGTGTGCTTGCATAACTCTCCACACCAAATTATTGATATCTCATATAATGCTTATAAGTATCACTACTCCATCTTAGACTACATATTCTCTAATGATGCAATAATGATGATGGTCTATATGGAGACCTACCAAATATACAACATATTACATAACTGAGTTGAGAACCCATATGATAAATGGGTTAACAAGGGGGTCAGTAATATGTACATGATCTACACCTTATAGGAGGAAGTCTTGGTAGGCATGATCCTACTAAAAGTATTTTTAAAGGTCCAATAGTAATTGAAAATCAATGAGCTATGGGTACCCCTCCATATGATCCTCACATGCTCTAAAGTTTCATGTATGGGAGGTTTGATTAACTTCAAGTTAGTTAATGTCATTATAGACACATGGTATGGATTTAATTTTTACATGATGAACTACCTTATAGATTTAGTATGTGGGATGCTCTCTTTTAATCCTTATAATTTTCTTGCATGGGTTCTTGGGGGTTTGATAATACATATGGTCTTTTACAAGCTATATGGCCACCAGTTTTAAAACAACATCTAGGACATATGCGAGTATTTATACCTAATGGTATACCAAGTGATTAATGATGCCTTAATTTCCCATATATAATAAAAAAAATTAGAGATTCCATCACTTCTATCAGGGACTACTAGATTTTAAAATAAGACACTAAGATATAGATTGTAGGTTTTCTCAAAGATCTCCTCCACCTAGTGTATTTCATCCCAGAATGTCTAATAGAGTAGGAAGTCACCTATCAAATATTAGAAGGCATATTTGGATTTTATATACAATTTTAGTAGAATGTATGGCCACAAATCCAAATCAAAATCAAGCACCACATCTATAAGGCCTTCTGACCAATCTAGATGTTAGATGGGTGGGACTCCTTCACCTTGGAAAGAGATAATCTATGACATTGGGACCCCAAGGGGATAATAAGAGATCACTTGGTGTGGCATTCATCCTAACCTAATATCAACTATAGTCATCAAGTAGAATATGATGAAAAGCCCTACATGGATGTCATCGATGACTAGGAGGTGTTGTCCTTGATCATGACAAATAATAAGAACAAAGGAAAGAAGGTTCAAGTAGGCCCATCTACACCTCTGATAACTCTTACTCAATCTATAGAGGATATAACTATAACTCCTCCTATTATCTCTTAGAGGATTTTATATGGCATCCCACCACCTTCTCATCCTTGTTCTCTGATTCAAGGTCTACTTGTTCCATTGGATCCTACTCCTTATAATCTAGTTTCACCTCTAACCACTCCTCATAACATGGATCCACCTATGCTTGCTTTCTTATCTCCAATATTCTAACTATAATAGATCCATTACTAATCTAATCAATGACAGGTAGCTTAAGAGAAACCAAATCAACCACCAACCCCTCAATCTTAGGCCACACAAACCTTGAGGTTTGATGTGGATGAAAATATAATGGTGAGCCTAAAGAGATGTTCTTAACTAGAAATAGCCTAGTTCCCCTCTCACACTCCAAATTTATTTTGTTTCCATTCCACCCCTCATTCTCAGAACTTTCTAACTCCCATTCTTGGTAACCACAACTTCTACTCCACTCCCACAAACCCACCAAGTGGTGCCTCCTCTTTTACCCATTGTAATCCCTTCATCATTTTCTCAAGCACCTTTGGCCTTAGTCCTCTTGAGCATCCTTGTATCATCATTCCCCTCTGCTTAGTCTATTTCATAACTAGGAGTCCTCATAGTGACTTGTTTGCATGTGTATTCATTAGTGAGAATATTTAAAACTATCAAGAGCATGCCACTAGTGGAAATAACCCTCCTAGTGCTGACTCTAGTCATCATGACACCTACTTCAGTAGCTCTGAGTCCTCCACCATTAGCCCCTATGATTCCCATTATCCTAGTTAGTCCTTCCACTATAACATCTAGAGTTGAATTAGGTAAGAGAATAAAGAATAATCAAAAGGAAACTCACCCTCTAACTCTATATTGAAAGCCTTATTCTCTAATTCAACCTCCTCCATCGTCCTTAATTGTTCTTATAGCCCCAACTAAAGCATTATTGACTTTTTCAACCACAAGTTAAAATGGGTCAACCCTTATAGTAAAAAACTTATATATGGGTATAATATAATTACATGTGGTGTTTCATAGTCTATTTTATGTCATTTCATATGTTTCTAGCCTTTGTCATAGCTAAAATTAGTCCTTAGGTCATTTGGTGTCATATAGGGGTCATATATGAAAGTGACATAGTTTTTAAGGTGCCCATATTTCCTAATTTTATTTCAAACATCTAATTTGTCATATTCCCTTTTATTAATGTTAGTCCATCTAAAAATTATAGGTTATCTAACTAAAAATAAATAAAATAACTAAAAGAGGAGTTTGTCACTTGTATATCCCATGAAAAATTATGACACATGTGCTAACCTTTTAGGATGACTCTCCATCTTCCCTAGACTCATCTCAAAATTTTATCAGATTTAAAAGTACTAACAATTGTTAAAAACCATTCTACTCGTTCATCGCCCTCCTAGACATGTAGAACTAGTCAACAAGTTTATGCTTACTAAAACTAGTTGGAAGTATTAGACCAAATGCCTTTATGGGGTAATATTAAACTTAGAGATATTCCTTTTCATAACACACCTTCAAGGATTTGTGAACTTTACTTTATGAATCATCTCTAACAATTTGACTATGTTTTTTTGCTCACTATTTCCCATACCCTATAGGTTTTACTCTTGTTTCAATGATTTAATATAATACAACTAATCTAATTGACTCTAGAGGATATGGACATATTAGCCTCACATTACCCATGTTTGGTTTCACATTTTAAATTATTTTGATAGTCAAATCATCTCAGGTTTACCAGTTGGTCTCATTTGAAATGATATGTAGGTTTCTACTATCTAAAAAATCTTCATGCTTTGGTAGTGACTTCAAATGGTTGTGATAGGTTAATTATCATGTTATAAATGTTTTATTTATCCCATAAAATTTTAATCTCGTTCTCCAAATCAACCTTCATGGAATTTCATTTATTTAGTGACACATTTAATTTGTCCCATGACTATCATGTATAGTTAACTGAGTGAAGTCTGTTAAGGAATTTAACACGTTCATGGAGTAATAAAGAGTTATAATAGGTTGATCCTCTCATTAAAAAATTAAAAATTAATTTATCTCATCCATATGGTGTAATAAAAAAGGTACTATTGTAGTCATGTGTAATATATATACATAGTCAGCCATGGATATACATGTACAGGTGCTCTCAAGAGATCTATTCACATTGGAAAGAGTAATTTTGGAATTTTTTGAAGTTTAAATAAGATTAATAAATAAATATGAGACCTTTAAATTGTGTTAGGGTCATATTACATTCTCATAGTCCATACATCCTCGCCAAATGCTCTTTTCTACTATTGCATCCACTTTTGGGTGCCCTATAAGAAGATGGCATATTGTAAAAATAATAATTTAGTGGTATATATTTCCTCAATGATAAAAAAATAAAATTTAATATGTTATAAGTGACTATGAGTGATCAAATTAACATACACCATGTATTGTTTTAAATATACTTTCGTTGTCTTCCTGCATACATTTAAAAGTCCACCTACAGGTGGTACCACAAAAAATTGAGAATACTTGAGGGAGGAAATTAGAAATGGTGAAACCATTATTGAGGTCCTAGTGTGTTTATTATATCATGATAGAAATATTTGTAATGATATTTTAATAGTCAAGATGGGAGATTACCTTTAAATGTGAAATGAATATACTAAGGGATCATATCCCTAAAACATGAAAAAAGAACACCTAGCCATTTTATGGAGATCATATGACAAGTTTGTCAAGATATTTGAAGAATATAGATGAGAATAAATTATATATCCCACATAGGATAAAAACTTTGAAATTTTTTGGAGGTGTGTGGTTAGTGGAAGTTAGTTTTTGAAGAGCTCCAATATGCATTTTTGACCACTAATTTCAGATAATGACATCTATAGGGTTTAGAAATTCAAGGTGACTCTAGCATATCAAAGTGAAAATAGGGAGTGTATTCATAATTAAAATATATTATTAATAGTAAAGGAATAAAAATTAGCATAATTATATTTAAAATAAGTTTATATGCAATGTTTTGAGCCTTTCTACACCTATAGGTGTCTTCCCCTTTGAAGCTATGCACTTATAGCTAGGTACAAACTCCTACACCATCCATAACAAGGGAATAATCATCGAGATACCATTTTTTTAATACAAGGTGACTCATAATGATAGTATAGTATTTAAAAATAATATGTGGCATAAATTTCAAAGGGTAATGTCTACTTATAAGCCCTTTTGCCTCAAGAAAGTCAACTATAGTTGACTATTATAGACAACGAGTAGAAATTAGTGCTCGTAGTGTGGATATAGCATGAACATGAGGTAAATGGGTCAAAATAATTTCCAAATAATATTTTAACTATTAAAGGAGGTCTTTTAACACTATATTAAAGGTCTAACTATGTAGGACCACCTTCAGGGGCCCCTTCCAAATGGGGATACAATCTGTAGTCCAAGATAGTTAAATGATAGAGTGTAGATAATACAAATTTTAAAATGAGTCTAATGATAAAAATGTATTATGGACCTAAAAAATTATTTAATTTACCTAAATATACCATCATGATATGGGATTAACATGAAGAAAGGGTTCTAATCAAGTAGTATACACTCTACATTTTAAACCTTGCACACAATCCCTTTCTTCACAGTCTCTCTTGGGAATTGAAGGAGTTGGAGGGTCAAATGATATGACCAAGGGAAATTTTTTTTTGAAGAGGGTATCCATAACTTGGACAATCCCCTAAAATATCATTTTTTATTGAAAAATAGGGGAAGTACCCTCTATTTTGTCTAAAATAGAGGGTACTTCCCTAAAACACACACTCTATAGTCTTGGAGAGTGGAGATGATCATGGGAACTAGGATATGATTATACCTTTAAATCATGTTAAAAAATTTGTATCATGCATAGGAATACATGATAAAACATGCCTAGATGTTTGAATCTAGACAAGAGGTCCAAACCTATGAGGGTTATAGTCAAAACCTTTAGGCACAGTTTAGACCTAAATCCCATATAGGAAACCAATGTCACTTCCAACTTTATGGAGACACTCAAATGGATTATGAAATATTTATGTGGATGTTTTATATTTTTAAAATATTCTAACATATAAGGAATTATACAATAAAACCAATTTTATCTAAGAGATAACTCAGGCCTATGCAAAATGAGGAATGAAACTCTATAGGGTGACTTTGAAGACTTACATCTTCTTAGAGAGTGTGCATGGAAGTCCAAGGAGTTTGGGGAAGTTGATAGGGGTATTGAAAATTTTTATCATGGATTTTTTTTTAAAAATTTCAATGGCATACCTATATGAACAAACATTAAGATAAAAAATGACTTAAAACTCTACAAAACCTTGAATAAGGACTTGATGAAGGAAATGAAGGAGAAGAGATATCCTAATGGACCATAATGGAAACTAAAGTGTTTGAACATTTTAGGTTACTCTCTAGAAATTCCCTTCATCTTACTGAGGTGTCCCATACTTATACAAACAAGAATGAAATTGGATTTATTTAAATATTTAGGGTGTTTTATAGGTTTCAAGGACTTTTAAGAGATGCAAAAAAAATGGAAAAAATTTCAAGACTTATTCTGACTAACCATGACCATTTCATGTGGGAAAAAATCTCTTAAGTCTTCCTACTAGCACCTTCATCCCATCCAGTCAAAAATGCTAAAGTGAACAAGATAGTGAGAAGGGTGAGATCTTTAAGTGGATGACCTTTTAAGGTCTACCTAAGTTTTTTAAGTCTATAGAGGGTATTTGCAAGTGTAATTAACCACATTATATGGATTTTCATGGAAAACTAAACCTAATTTTGAGGCCAAATGTGAGGGTGAGTGAAAGAGGAGTTTATTTGATTACAGCAAGGGATGGCTCACTTATAGAATAATATAGATGATTAGGGATGCATATAAATGTATTGTAGATCATATCTACAAACCCTAAGTCTTATTTGAATTATGATATTTATCCCTAGTTAGTTGTGTGAAATTCCAAAAGGACTCAATGATGAAGGTATTTTTCTTGTGTAGAATATGGAATTTTACTCACATTTCATGAGTATCATGAGTTAGAAGGCCATATATCATATCATAAATTTCATGGTATATTTCCTACTACATTATCATTAATATTTAAATCCTCCTCTAAGTATGACAAGTGTTCTAGTGACATTTGGACTTCTCTTTTCTCACTTCTCTCTCAAGTTCTATAAGTAGCTACCATTTTGGACTTTATAATCTAATACCACTTCATGCATGGTGAATCCATATTGGAATTATGTCTTCTTTTTCCTTGTAACATGAATGGGAATCTATTTTTTATTTCATGAATAATTGTCTAAGTATGTAAGCTATGTATGGTGATGCAAAGTGATAAGTTTCTATACTTTCTTCCCTTATTCTTAGATGTTTATACAAGAGTTCCTATTGTAATATTTCATATAGAGTGTATTCAAATGTTTTAATCTCATTTAAATTATATGATTCTACTTAAAGTGTGTATTTTACCTCTGGTTTATTTTCCTTGTGTTGCTTCACACATCTCACCTCAATATTGAAATAATCATGTTAAAATACTTTAGGAATTTGAGACTAGTTTATATGCTTTATTTCTTAGTGAATGGAGTTTGATGGTCATATGGAAAATATATTGGTATATAACCCCTATATAGTAGGTTCATTTCATGCAACTTCTAACTCTTGTTTTATAATCAATCACTAGTTTAGGTGATAAGCACTTTAAGATACATTCAAGGAGCTAACCCTTAAACCTAAAGGCTCACTTTGACTATAGGTAAAACCATATACTTATAAGTGTTTTAATGTTGGAAAAATATGGAAGAGGCTTGAACACCCTCTTACAGGGTGCAATATTTAGTGACAATAGTTCTATCATGCTTGATGGGACCAAGTTATAAGATAATGGAATGATTGTTGGTGTGTATTTCCTCTAATCAACTTTTAGAAGCAAACAAGTTAGAAACAAAGGTAACTCTGAATGAAAACTTATGGTTCTAAGTATCCTAGGTATATCTCATTGAATATTTTTATCAATTTTTTTATCTCATTTAAAATATGGGGTTGATATGAATAGATATGGTGAACACCCATATCATGAGCCTCCTTATTATCCTTGTTATGAACCATTATTTTATTCTTCAATAGTCTTATCATAATGGCTACCAATCCTATGATCCATGATAGACCTATAATCCTCCATTTTCCTCTCCATATGTACAATTAAACAACCATATGAGGAAGGATACCAAGAATCATATCAATAAATTACTAATTATCAACCCCAAAAAGATGTTTCCTTGGATTTTAGATCAAGATATCAAGATGTAAGAATTGAATTTTTAAAGCTTCAAATACAACAAGTTAGATCTGGTTTTGATACCCATCATTACTATTGTCAATTTAACTTCCACCCCTTGAGAATATGAAAATTCTCTCCTCATTCAAGTGGCACAATGGAACCACCTCAAGGCTATGGGTGACCCAAATTTGAGATGGATCTCTACATTTGGGCTAGTTCCCTTGATGTGTCACTATAGCTGAAACCTATTACTAAATTTTTGGTGGATGAAAAGGAAGAAGGCTAAATAAAAATATTAATCTATGGGAGGTGATACACTAAATAATTTCTATAATCACACCCCTTATAATGCACTTGGAACCAAAGATAAACCTGCACATACACTTCATCCAATGGAACACTCCTATTCTACATCAATGTTTCAAGCATGGGGTATTAAAGAGAGTCTAGGTTAGGATGAATTAGACAATAGGTATTCTAGAAACACTAATGAATAATCTAATCACTATACCTATAATCTATATCAGACATTTTTTTTGTAACCTATAAAAGAGATATCTTAAATCACATAAAGCACTAAGAAGAATAACATGTTAAGGTAAGAAAAATACACTTGTACAAGACCAAAAACCATAATATGCATTTAATTAAATATTTAATGAGGTAAAAATAATATTATTTATAATTTCAAGTTAAAATTTTGGTAGGTATTTGACATACCCAAGTGGAAAGATCCATACAATAGACAAAAAGGCTAGTATTTATAGAAATTATTAGAGGAGAGAGAGAAAGGGAAGATCAAGAGTCACTAAGACACTTTTCAAGAAAAGAGAATGAGTTAAAACATACATTTAATAATTCATGAGATAGGTATTGAAAGTAAACTAAGGAAAAATATCTCTTAAAATTGTCTAACTCCTCCATATGTGGTATAGATGCTCTTATGCTTGCATAAGAAATTGTTTTCAATATTTTCCTTCACAAAACTCAAAAACCACTAAATAGGTTTAGGTCTAATTATTTATTTGAAAAGGAGTGGTTACCAAAAATCCCTCACATGCATTATATTGGTCTTCAATAATTCATTTTCCTTTATCCATGAATAATCATTGATGATAGTCATAACTATTTCCTATGCACCTCTCACCTTGGCATTCAAAACCATTCAAATTATACAATAAAATAAATTAATAATTAGGGATGACACATGTTAAGAGTTTCCAAGTCATTAGGTTCATAAATCAAGCCTTAAAAGGCTTCCCAAATGGAGTTTCACCATTTTCACTAAGTGTTCACTACTCATTCATTATGACTGGCTAAGATGAGGAAGATGGTAAGCACACTTGGGAGATTATATAACTAAATATATGAAAATTATGAATTATAAAAAGTCCTAATCTCTCTCTCAAAGTTGGTTTCATCTTATGAAAGTTCTTCATAACTGTGAAACACACAAATTTGTTAAAATAAGCCCTATTTTACCTATTTTGTATAGGTAAGGTATAACTCAATTTAATTTAAAAGGTACTAAGTCATATAAAACTCCAAGTTGGATTTGTGGTCACTTTATCCCATTTGTATGCTCCCTTTGCTTCATATTTTCCATTACCTCTGAGAGAGGATTTTATGAGGATTTATAGTCACTTCTAGTCTTATCCTTTATTCATAAAGGCTACACATTTAAGTTACATCTAAATTACACTAAGGTCTTTTTAGGTACCCTCACTAAATCTCCTAATCATTGTGAGGTCCCATTAAAATCATTGGAGAAGTTATAAACATTCCAAGCTAGCCACTCAAGTCATTTTTGTGCATTCTATAGGGTTTGAGAATATCCAAGCCAATAAATGGATTCATAATTAGTTTTTATGAAAAAAAATAATCAAATACCTTTAATATACTTCTATAGGGTTTGAGAATATCCAAGCCAATAAATGGATTCATAATTAGTTTTTATGAAAAAAAATAATCAAATACCTTTAATATACTTCAAAAAACATTTCTCACATTATCTCAATGCTCATTTAGTAAAAAAAGTGACAAGACTAATTTTGAGTATTAGTCCTCACAGTAGGTCTACTAGGATTTTCATGTAAATTTGAAGTTTAGATATTTTTTATGACCCTCCATACTCTATAATATATTTTAAACCTTAATTATACACCTATTAACATAATTAAAATCATTTTAATGCTTTCCAAAATCTAAAAATAGAAGTGACCCCATATTTGGAGTTAGTCTTGCACCTTGCCTAACTAGGTTTGCTTGTAACTCCTATAGATCAAACCACCATGTATTATTTTAGGTATTATATATTTATTTAAAAAATTTATCTATGTTTTTATAAAATCCTATAACCCTCTTTTAAGGTCTCCTAGACTTTAGGTCCATGTTCTTAACCCATACTCGTATATTACATGTTTTGTGCAAAGGGAAAAGTGCCCCTTATTTGAGATAAAATAGGGGGAAATTCCCCTATTTTATACTAAAAATAAACTATTTTAATGTTTTACTTAATTTTTATGGATACTCTTTACCAAATTTTATCCTTTTACTCCAAGATTTGACCATCTAAAACTACAATTTTCCTAACCAAACTTTCAATAAGGTAGACTATGTAGAGGTATTGAAACATTGACTATGTTTGTTTATTTTGGACTCCTTAGGGTGAATTTTGTGTGTCTCATTTATATTACACATTTAAAACAAGTATAAAATCTCCTCAATTCATCCTTGGAGTCATATTTTCCATTTTTTTAGCTTCTCTATCATCTTGGACTCCAAAACTATTCACTACCTTTGACTAAGAAATGTGTTTATGGACACTATCTATATGTTAAATTGGGGTTGATCATGGTTTAAAATAAATATTTTAACCTTTAGTGTTTAAAAAAATACCCCTTGTACTTATATTATAATTGAACACCCTTAAAACATCACTAAAACATTAAGAAAAGATCACTATTCACTTTGTCTTAGTTGACTAAGACATTTCCTCTTAATACCCTACTATGGGTGTTCTTTATTCTATGAAGCCCATAAATACATTTTATAAATTTACCAATCACTTTATTTGTGATTATATCTTTCTTGGCATCAATATTCATCTTAGACCCACTAGACTAGGTACTTCCTTGAATGACTGAGCAACCTTATCATACCCTACTACCTGTAGGTGTATGTGTCCCTTTTGATTTTTTAATGAAGTTTTAGAGCTTCCATTTAAGCTTACTCAGGTCATAAAAACCTTATCAATCACAAATTCATCTAAATTTCCTACAACTATACATTTACACACCTATGCTAACCCTTTTACTATTGACTGAGACAAACCTCTATTTTCACCCCTAGCTTTAGGTGTCAATGCCTA
Organism: Torreya grandis; assembly: GCA_037957365.1. Taxonomy (NCBI): domain Eukaryota; kingdom Viridiplantae; phylum Streptophyta; class Pinopsida; order Cupressales; family Taxaceae; genus Torreya; species Torreya grandis. The sequence goes on from JARHVA010005954.1 coordinate 528,951, forward strand.
GTTTGGATTGATGCAATGTTTGAAAACCATTCTCTAAGCCTTTATAGTCATTTCCCATGATTTTACTCACTTCTTGGATGTTTAGACCATCTGAACTATAAATATCACCCTCATTTATCACTACTTACTAACTGGGATAGTCAGCTTACCCCTACCAATAGGTAAGCAGTTTGTACTATGTACGGACTGGGTATGGGCTTAGGGAATCAAAATAGTTATTTATCCTCCTTAGAGGGTAATTTGAAGATTAAAATTATTGGAAACATCATGAATAATCTCTATTTATTTTCAATATTTCATTTTCAACCTAGTGGAGAAGAAGACACTTTAGGTTCATGCTTGTAGACAGCATTGAAATAATTCAATGTATTTATGAGCATATTTGAGACCCTCAAACATCATCTTCCACTACTCATATTTCCCTCAAACCTTGCATAAATATTTTTCATGATAGAGACTAAAAATCCAAATAATTAGGATCATTGAAAAGTCTTTCAAACTATGAAATATATCATTTCCAAAATGTTTATAGACCTCTGTTTATTTCCTTTAGGGACAAAGGCCCTGAAAACTTAGAATTTGCTATGGGTTGATTCCTCAACCCTTAGTAGGATATCAAGGTTCATAAACATGATCCCCAAGATATAAAATTGTTTCATAGACCTCAAGGAGATTCAACCTTGTCAATCATCCATTTATACATCTTCTCTAAAACTCTACAAGTGTTGCCTATGGGTGCATACTTCTAAATGTAAGGCAATGATGGTGATATACCACTAAAACAATCCTAAGAGAGGCTTTATTAGGAATATTAATGTATATTATACCATTTTAAACAATTGGATCATAAGGAAATCCCTCGAAACACCAACATGATGTCATTAGGAGACATGCACATGAGTATTTTGATTATGATATGCAGACAAAGGCATAGAAATAGTAAGAATATGCAAGGGAAAATTTTTCAAAACACTTCCAATGAATTTTAAATACTCAAACAATATAATACAAACTTCCATTCCTTCATATTAACATGGAAAACTTGCTTCAAGGCACCTGTAGATGCATATTTTGAGCAAAAGGTAGCAAAGATGATCTATGACCAAGAACAAGCCTAGAAGAGGCTTATGAGTTCATGAAACACAAACAATAAATAAGATGATGGGAAAACCTATGGAAATCCTTGAGACACACATAAAACATCCTAACTTTTCAAATCAAATAAAAATATTATGAAACTAGCGTCCCCTCATGGATGAATAAGCATAAAAAGTTATTTAGCTTCTTAGTGATGGTTCATAAAGGAGGAGACATGAAAATAAAAATTCTTACCATGGAAATGAATTTGACTCATATTTATTTCAATGCCCAAGAGAATTCCTCCCAACTCTACATGTATGGACTATACCAAGCATTTGAAGTTGACCCTTCTTAGCTTGTGAAGGCAAGAAAGAAGAAAATGAAGAAAAAATAGATTTATCTGATGAAATATCTTCACACCAAACATGGTAAAGGTTTTAGGGAGATAAAAAGGCATATTCTTATGTTTTTAGTTGAAGGTAGACTTCCCAAGTCTATATAGGTACCATTAATGTCCTATTTTTGAGGAAAAACTACCTGTTTTTACATAAAATTGATTCTTAAACTGAATCTAATTACCTCCTAATCACATTATAAACATTCTTGGTGACAAATATGCCTTTTTAACAAATTGTAAAAGTCATTTAATGAGCCAAAAATGTGACCAAATGGTAATTTTTACATATCAGACATGGTAAAGGACCAATTTATGACTTAGAAACACCATAAAACACCTAAATAACCATATTGGGACATTTTGAAGATACTTTTGACTTTTGACCAATATTGACCAAGGTTGACTAGACAGGCACAAGGAAGATGGACTTGAACAAAAGTTAGAGTAGGGATAGGTAAGGTAGTTAGACATGCATAAGACCCTATTAGACATATGATAACTAGTGAAAAGTTTTAATATGTAGGGGTTGACCCAATTTGACTAAAATTTAAATTTGGTCAACACTTTTGGAAATTCCTAGGGGTAACATGCATACCTATGTTAAGGACTAGTAGCCTTATCCTATCCATTAGGCAAAGGGAGTCAAATACACTTTAAAACCATAGGATCATACCTTGAATTAACTAAAAATATAGTTTATTGAAGTCAAAACACACAAAGGAAGGACAACACACAACAAGACCAAACAAACACACAAATCAAAGGCACACTTCTGCTACTAAGCACTTATGGAAAATAAGACACAACAACAAGTAAACTAACTATATACATCTAGGCAAACATACCTCCCTTCCTGGATCAAAAGGAAAGTACCTTGAATCTCCTTCCTCATGAGATGAATGATGGTTCCAAGCATGCTTTCTTTTGGATGTGGTGATAGATGACTCATGCTTCTCTCTCACTCTTTAGCTTGGCATGTCATTTGATGGAATCATTTCAAACAAGTTTTCAAAGTATATGAATTCTTCTTGGCCTTGTAAACATGCATCATACTACTGTCCCTTTGTCTCACCATGGTAAATTTGCATATCTATGCATGGGACAACTTGTTTAAAGTCTATATCTTCTTAAAAAGCCTCAATGTCCTCATTTATTATAACCTCTCAAAATCCTTCAATAAGTGTTATATTATTGCATTCAAGGAGTGTTTCTTGTTCAAAATCCCTAGTGTTTGTAGGATAAGCTTCACATGTGATTTTAGAACCAAATTTCAAGTCATCTTCAAAAGAATCATAGTCATCATAAATTTCTCTATCATGGTTTGGAATCTCTTAGTAGTGATGCCTCTCAACACATACCTATTCTTCAACATCTTGGGTTTGTCCTCTTAGGAGTTTTGTCTTCTCATAATCCTCATATTCCTTGAACATATGCATATAGGTCTACCCCATGTGTTCTTCTTGATGCAATGGCAGATTTACCTCTTCAAGTTTTGTTTCTTAAACCTTGTGAGTCAAAAATACTTTATTGGAAACCTCCTCTTGCTCATCTCCATAGTCATCATAGATAGGAACTCAAAATAAAAGAATACTTCTTCTTTGGTACTTGAGATCTCTTGAAGGACTTTAGATTGTATCTCCCTTGGTTCAACCTCTTTACACTCTCCTTCTTTGGGTTCCAAAAGAAACTCTTCCAAGACCTCCTCTTCAACACAAGAAAGGTATTCTTCTTCATCAACATAATTTTATGTTTCCTCACAAGAAGTCATCTCTTATTCATCTTCAACCCAATCTGTAATTTCCATCTCATTCTCCCTTTTAATGATACCATTGCTAGGCATCTCAAAACTAGAAACTTTAGCCCAAGAGGGCTTCCAATGGGTAAAGTGTTTCTCTCCATTAGAATTTAATCTCTCTTCACTCATCTGAACCACATAAGATCCCCATGCTATAGGCCCTTTTGGATATAAGGTGGTAGAATAAGGGTAGAATTGGTCAATTGGAGGAGGGGAAGGATAGGTTTAATGGATTCATTGACTTCAAACTTCTCTAGAAAAAATGAGATATTCTCCTTTTTAATTTCCACTTCCTTAATTTATTTGGTAACACTCTTTTGAAATAGCTTCTCTTGAGGGGAAATAGGATCTTCATTAAGAAAGGGAGTAAAATAAATTTGGGATGAAGGGTACAAGGCTTCTTGAGGAGGGGTGGGAGTTGAGTAGGTTTAGTCTTCTCTTCACTTCCAAATTTTCCACTTAGACATCCTTTTTCTTTCTTTATACAAGCTACCACTAATTCTTTTCATCTTGGGAAGTTAGACTTAGAAGATTTTTCATGAGGATGAGATGTAAATGAAGGAATGTCACACTTATGAGCCTCACTTTTAGCTACCATGATGGATTACTTTAGATATTTGTTTTCCAACTCAATTTCCTTGTCAATATGAGCCTCCAACATCAACCTTCTTCTCTCAAAATATTCTCTAATAGCGATATCCCTCTTCCTTTGGCTACTCTCTTAGATGGACATCCAAGAAGTAAAACCTTGGGGAATACATGAAATACTTGGGGAATTTTGAAACATGATTGGATTGGCATTTTGAATAGGTATATTTGACACACTTGAAGGCTATTATGGGTTGTATTGAAGCTACCAAGACTAAGTTGGTTCATGATATTTCAACCTCTTATGGGTGGAAAACTAGACCACAAACATCAAGAATTTCACCTATAAGTCCTTGCCAATTAGCTCTCTCAATGGGCTTCCATTATCTCTTGAATAAATCTATAAAATCCCTCATACTCTTGACATAATCACTAGGGATGACTTGATCACAACCATTTCTAGTATCAAGGTTTAACATATACTCTTTATAGTCAATGAGAGTCTTCTTGAAACTTTATAAGGATTGAATTGGAAAGGAACTAGGTGGATTAGGTAAAGAATGAGATTGATATGGCTGATTATAGGCAACATAGGATTGATAGGTATCGTGACAATATTTGATAATGACTTGTTCATATTGAGATGGAATGGGGAAAGATGGATATGCCTCCCCAACTTGTGTTATGACAAACTCAACATCAAAATAATCCAGGAAACTCTCATGAGAAGTGTATAGAATAAGAAAACAACCTCAAATAGAGTACCTAGGCTACTTAACTAATAGTTTTATGATTGGATTCACCATTCATACTTAGTGAAATTACCTCTAAAGGATGGTATCTTGAGGAGAACACCAAAACTCCTCAAATTCTTGGAAAAAGAGTCCCATTAAGCATGTCAAAAACTATTTTCGCATGAACTTTCACCCCTTGAGGAGATAACAAGTCTATCCTCATTTTAGTGTCATAATGTAATGACCTCAGGGTTGTGGGTGACCCAAATTTGAGATGGACCTATAGATTAGGGATAGTTCCCTTGATGTGTCACTATAGCTCAAACCTATTACTAACTTTTAGTGGGATAAAAGGGAGAAGGGTACTGAAGAAAAAAATATAATCTAGGGGAGGTGATACATCAATTAGTTTCTCTACTCACACCACTTATAATTCACTTGTAACCAAAGATAAACCTACTCATACACTTCATCCAATGTAACACTCCTCTTCTACATCAATGTTTCAAGTATGAGTACTTAGAGAGAGTATAGGATAGAAGGACTTATAAAATAGGTATTATAGAAACAATAATGAATAATATACTCATTATACCTATAATCCATATCAAACACTTCTTGCTGACTTGCAAAAGAAAGCTCTTAAATAACATAAGGCACTAAGAAGAGTAACATGCCAAAGTAAGCAAAATACACTTGTACAATACCAAAACCATATTATGCACTTCATTAAATGTTTAATGATGTAAAAATTATCTTATTTATTAGTTCAAGGAGAAAATTTGGTAGGGATTTACCATACCTAGGTCGAGATATCCATACAATAGCCAAAAAGGCTAATATTTATAACAATTATGAGAGGAGAGAGAGAAAGGGAAGCTCAAGAGTCACTAAGACACTTTCCAATAAAATAGAATAAGTTACAACATAAATGTAATTAGGCATGAAATAGTTCTTGAAATTAAAGTAAGGATAAATGTCTCTTAAAATTGTCTAACTCCATATGTGGCATAGATGCTCTTATGGTTACCTAAGAAACTATTTTTATGATTTTATATCACAAAACTACATCACCACTAAATAGGGTCAAGTATGATGATTTATTTTAATGGGAGGGGTTACCAAAAATACCTCACATGCATTAAATTGGTCCTTAATCATTCATATTGCACTATATATGAGCAATCATTCATGACAGCCACAAGTAACTCCTTCCCACACACCTCTCACACTTTCCATTAAAAATCCTTATAATTATACAATATAATCCATGTAAAAGGATGGATGACACATTTCAATAGTGTCCAAGTCATTAGGTTCATCAATAATGCATTAAAAGGCTTCCTAATAAGAGTTTCACCATTTTCACTAAGTGTTCATTGCTCAATCACTTTGATTGGTTGATATGAGGAAGATGGTAGGTACAATTGGGAGATTAGATAACTCAATATATGAACATGAGGACTTATAAAAAGTCCTATTCTCTCTCCCAAAATTGGTTACATCTTCTGAAAGTTATCCATGCTTTAAAAATACACAAATTTGTCAAAATAAACCCTATTGTACCTCTTTTGTATAGGTAGGGTACAACTCAATTACATTTTACAAGGACCTAGAGGTTCCTCTATATCTCCAAGTTTTATTTAATGTCACTTTAACTCATTTGGATGCTCTATTTGATTCACCTTTTCCATTAGGTCTGATAGAGGGTTTTGTGAGGGTTTATAGTCACCTCTATTCTTAGCCTTTGTTCATAAAGGATACAAATTTAATTTATATATAAATTCCACTTAGGGATTCTTAAGTACACTCCCTAACACCCTTGATCATTCTGAGCTCCCATCCAAAGCATTGGAGAAGTTCCAAACATTCCAAGCTGGCCACTTGAGTTACTTTTATACATTCTACAAGTTTTGAGAATATCCAAGGTAAGAAATGGATTATTGATGAAATTTTATAAAAAAAATGATTTCAAACCTATAATATACTTCAAAAAACATGTCTCACATAATCTCAATGCTCATTTAGTCCAAAAGGTGATAAGACCACTTTTAAGTATTAGGCATCAATTAGGTCTACTAGGTTTTTCATGTAACTTTGAAGTTTAGATATTTTTGATGACCGTCAATACCTATATAATAGTTTTTACACATTATTTATACCCATATGAACATAATACAATGAATTTTAATGATTTAAAAAATCTTAAAATAGAAGTGACCCCATATTTAGAGTTAGGCTTGCACCTTGCCTAACTAGGTCTGCCTACAACTCCTATATCTCAAACCACCCTATTTGCCTTAATGAAATTTATCTTGATTTAACATGTGTTCCTATGTTTTTATAAACTCATCCAACCCTCTTTAAATTTCTCCCAAACTTTTGGTCCATGTTTTTAGCCCATACACCTAAATTGTAGGTTTTGTGCAAAGGGAAAAGTGCCTCATGTATAAGACAAAATAGGGGGCACTTCCACTATTTTCTCCTCAAAAAAAAAATTTAAAGGTGTCCCTTAAGTTTTATGGATGATCCATAACAAATTTTATCCTTTGACTCTAATATTTGACCATCCAAAACTACAATTTTCCTATGTAGACTTTCAACAAGGTAGACTATGTAGAAGTATTGAAACATTGACTATGTTTGTTTGTATTAGACTCCTTCTGGTGACTTTTGTGTTTTTAATTTATATTTAAAACTTTAAAACAATTATAAAATATCTTAAAGGTATCCTTGGAGTCATTTTCCATTTTTCTTAGCTTCTTTATTATCTTGAACTCTAAAATTGTTCACTACCTTTGACTAAGAAACATGTTTGTGGACCCTATCTGTACATTGTATTTGGGTTTATAATGGTTTAAAAGACATAATTTAACATATATTTTGTCACAAAATACCCCTTGAACTTATATTATCATTTAAAACCCTTGGAAAATCACTAAAAAATCAATAAAATCTCATTGTCCACTTTGTGTCAATTGACTGAGACATTTCCTCTTAATACTTTGTCTCAGTTGATATAAAAAAATTAAATGTATTATAAGTAATCCATCAATATTTTTTATATAATTACCAATCACTTGATTTTTCATTATAACTTTCTTGGAATTAAATATGCATCTTAGACCCACTAGACTAGGTACTTCTTTGAATGACTAAGCAACCTTATCATACCCTACTACATGTAGGTGTGTGTCCCTTTTAATTTGTTTATGAAGTTTTAGAGCTTCCATTTAAGCTTATTTAGGTCATAGAAAACTTCTAAATCACAAGGTCTTCTAATTATGCTACAAACATACATTTACACACCTATGATAATCTTTTTACTATTGAATGAGACAAACCTATATTTTCACCTCTAGTTGTAGGTGCCAATGCCTGGTTTGGCTTGATGTAATGTTTAAAAACCATTATCTAGGACTTTCTAGTCATTTCCCATGATTTTACTCCCTTAACGGATGTTTAGACCATCTCAAATAGAAATATCACCCTTATTTTTCACTACTTGCTTACTGACCAAGACAGTCACCTTACCCTTGCCTATAGGTAAGCATTTTGTATTATGTATGGATTGGGTATGGGCTTGGGGAGTCAAAATAGTGAACTATCCTCCTTAGAGGTTCAATATAAGATTAAAATAATTGGAAAAATCATGAATAATCTCTATGTATTGGAAATATTTCATTTACAACTTAGTGGAGAAGATGACACATTAGGTCCAAGCCTATAGACATCATTGAAACAATTTAATGTTTTTATGAGAATATTTGAGACTTTTAAACATCATATTCCACTACTTATCTTTCCATAAAACCTTTAATAACTATTTCTAATGATATATACTACAAAGCCAAATAATGAGGAGCATTGAAAAGTATTTGAAACTATGAAATATGTTATCTCCAAAATGTTTATAGACCTTTGTTTAGTTCCTTTAGGGACAAAGGCCCTGAAAACTTAGAATTTTTTATGGGATGATTCCTCAAACCTTAATAGTATATAAAGTGTCATAATCATGATACCAAAGGTATCAATTTTTTTCATGTACCTCAAGGAGATTCAACCCTATCAATCATCCATCTATACATCTTCTCTAAAACTCTGCAAGTGTTATCTGTGGGTGTATACTTCTAAATGTAAGGCAATGAAGGTGATATACCACTAAAACAAGCCTAGGAGAGGCTTTTTTAGGCATATTAATTCATATTAGACCATTTTTTATAAATTAGAGCACAAGGACATCCCTACAAACATCAACATGACATCATCAAGGGACTTGTAGGTGAGTACTTTGATTGTGATATGTAGGTAAAGGCATAGAAGGAGAAATAATATGCAAGGGAAAAGTTTTCAAACCACTTCCAATGAATTTTAAATACTAAAAAAATATAATACAACATTCTATTCCTTAATCTTAACATGGAAAACTTGCTTCAAGGAACCTATAGATGCATATTTTGAGCAAAATTCAATAAAGATGATCTATGACTAAGAACAAGCCTAAAAGAGGCTTATGAGTTCATGAAACCTCAAAAATCAAGAAGATGGTAAGAAAACCTATGAAAAATCCCTGAGACACACACAAAACATCCCATCTTATCAAATCAAAGCAAAAGATTCTAAAACTAACTCAAAAGGGACCCCTCATGGATGAATAAGCATAAAAAGCTACCTAACTTCTTAGTGATGGTTAATAAAGGAATAATCATGAAACTAAAAATAATTTCCATAAAAATTAATTTGACTCATATTTATTTCAACCCCCAAGATCATTCCTCCCAACTCCACCTGTATGGACTCTACCAAGCATTTGAAGTTGACCCTTCTTGGCTTGTGAAGGTAATAAAGAAGAAAAGGAAGCAAAAAATTATTTATATAATGAAATATCTACACACCAGGCATGTTAAAGGTCTTAAGGAGATGAAGAGGCATATTCCCATGTTTTTAGTTGAAGGTGGACTTCCCAAGTTTGTGCAAGTGGCATTAATGGCCTATTTTTAAGGAGAAACTACCTCTTTCTACATGAAACTAATTATTGAACTGAATTTTATTGCCTCCTAACATATATTGACATCCTTCATGTTAGAAACTTTCTTGGTGTCAAGTATGCCTTGTTGACAAATTGTACAAGTCATTTAATGAGCCAAAAATGTGACCAAATGATACTTTTTGCATATGAGACATGGAAAAGGACCAATTTATGACTTAGAAACACCTTAGAAAACCTAAATGACCATATTAGGAAAATTTTAAGATAATTTTGAATTTTTACCATGTTTGACCAAGTTTGACTTTTGTTGACTAGACAAGTACAAGGAAGATGGACTTGAACCAAGGTTAGAGCAGGGATAGGTAAGGTATTTAGACACACATGAGACCCTATTAGATATATAGGAATTTTTGAAAAGTTTTAATATTTAGGGTTTGACCCAATTTGACTAAAAGTAAAATTTTGTTAACAATTACCATCCTCCTCCTCCATCAACCCCACCTCATGTCTAATTATTCTTGTCATTTTTACTAGAGCTTCTAGATAGTGAAGACAATATGGGAACATGGGATGATAGTTTGATGTCCTTCCTAGTCATCTCATGGAATGGTTGAGAATTTTTATCCAAATATGGATGAGTGCATTAGAGGTGGTTGAATATGAAATTTAATGAGGTATCAAAGAATAATTGGAGATGGCAAAGAAGTACCTTCAATGCTCAATAGATAGGCTAAAGATGTGGGAAGACAAAGGACCTAAAAATGAACATGTTTTTATTGAAGAGCCTCAAGGAGACTATTATTAAGATGAAACTCCTATTTATGTAGGTATTTTCCCTTCTAACCAACCCAATAAATAACTTGCCCATGAGCTTACTAGTGCATTCCTCTTTCCTAAATCCACTCATAAGCCCTCTACTACCCATCACACTCCATGTCCAACTCATAAAATTTCAACTACACCTTATATTCCATCTCCATATCATGAGCCTATCCATAAATATTCCACCTCACACATTCTTAAAGAGGATCCCATCTTGAGAAAATCAAGTTAAGAGGAGAAAATACAAGCCATGGCTAACCAAGAAGATTTCATAAGTGACTATGAGGAAGAGATCACCATAGGGGATCCCCTTGGTGAACACAAGGGAAGCTTAACCTTTTTAAATGAGGGGAAACATATTAAATACTTTTTTATAGCTTTCCATGAGTAATATGACCAATAATTAAAATAAGAGGCATTTGAAGAAGAATTTATATCTGATCATGAAGTAGTGGATGACCATCTCAAGTATGAAATGGAGTGTACTATCAAGGATGAAAGTCAAGTCACTCCTTAGTAAGTTGTAGTCCTAAAAGTGTCTCATGAGACCAAGGTAGTGAAATAGTTCTTGGAGATGACTCAATACCTATATCTAATTTTGAATCACCATCAGATATATTGAAGCATGAATAACACTAGATTGATGACTTTATACTTAAAGAAAAGAATATTTAAGAGGTGATGGTCTAAAAAAAAAAGGAAGATAAGGATGATTGGTATCTTTAAATGAATATCTTTCAAGATCTTGACTATATTTTCTATGTTAAAGGTCAAATACATGACAAGGTGAATAAAGAGTCTTCCATGGAGGACAATGACCAAGATTGGGTAGACTATGTAGAGATCTTTGATGAGCTTGAAAAACATGCAGCTACAAAGAAACCCAATCCTATTGAGAGCACCATGGAAACTAAAAAGGTATGTATTGTTGAACCACTATTAGAGGTCATAGTTGAGGAGCCATATGGTGAATTTGAGGCTATTTGGATATAATAAGAGTTCATTTCTATAGCTAATATTTTTGGAGTTACTTGGTTTTCATTGAACACTATGCCAATGAAGTTGAAAAACATCATGAAGAAGTTAGAGGCATAAATGTTGAGGATCAAAAGGATACATGCCTCATTAATTCCTATATGTCATGAATCAAGATATGTTTTAAAATTCTCCCTTTATCTAGGAGGAAGTGTTCATCTCAGGTTAGTTAGTGTTTGAGTTAGTTAGATTGGTTGTTTTGTTTGTGTGTCCCATAAGTGCTCATGAAGCACAAGTGTGATTTTTCTTAGTTTCTTATCTATTGTGTTGTTATTTTTTTTTTATGTTGTCTAGTGTGTTATATAAGGAAATTTTTGTGTAAAACATATACACAAGTGACTCCATATACCAATGGATAAGATTAGGTAATTGGTCTTGGCATAATAAGCATACCACCCTTGGGAAATTACTAAGAATATTGACCATTTTAACCACAAGTTAAAATGGGTCAACCCCCTATTTCCATAAATTTATATATTAGTATAACATAATGTCATGGGGTGTTTCATAGTCTATTTTATGTCATTTCATATGTTTTTAGCCTTGTTCATAGCTCAAATTAGTCCTTAGGTAATTTGGTGTCATATAGGAAAGTGGCATGGTATTAAATGTTTTTAAGTTTCCTAATGTTATTCCCAACATCCAATTTGTTATATTATTTTTCAATAATGTCATTCCATCTAAAAGTTGCATGTTCTATAACTAAAAATTAAGAAAACAACTAAAAAAGAATGAGTTTAGCACTTCTCTAACCCATGGAAGAGTGTGACACATGTGGAAACATTGTGGGATGACTCTTAATATTCACTTGACTCATTTAATAATTTTATCATCTTTTAAAGTGCTAAAAATGGTCAAACACCATTTTTCTCATTCTTCACCCTCCTAGACACGTAAAACTAGTCAACATGTTTGTGATTAGTATGGCTAGTTGGAGAATTTTTAGATTGAAATCATTTTGGAGGTGATATTAAATATGATATATTAATTTTTATAACAATATTTCAAGGATTGGTCAACTTTTCTTTATGAATCATCTCTAATAAGTTGACTATGTGTTTCTACTTACTATTTCCCATACCCTAGAAGTTTTTATCTTATTTGGATGATTCTATAAAAAAAATATAACTTAATTGACTCAAAATGACATTTAAATATTAACCTCATGTTTTCCATTCTTGGTTTCATGTTTCAAAGTATTTTGATAGAAAAATCATCCTAAGTTTGCAAGTCAGTCTCATTTCAAATGATGGGCAATTATCCACTATCTATAGAATATTCATGATTTTGTAGTGAAATTAGAGGGTGGTTATAATTTAATTATCATGTTATATATATCATCAATCTCATTCTCCAAATAAACCTTCATGGAATTTTTGTTATTTAGTGATACATAGTCAATTTATTCCATGACTATCATGTACAATCACTAAGTGAACTTTATTAAGTAATTTATCATGTTCATGGAGTCATAAATATTTTTAATAGGTTTATCCTCTCATTAAAACATGAAAAATTAATTTATTCCCTCCATATGGTGCAAGAAAGAAGGTATTGTTGCAGTCATGTGCAACATATATACATAGTCAACCTTGGATACACAACTATAGGTGATCACAGGAGATATATTCACAATGGAAAGAGTAATTTTTGAATTTATTCAAGTTTTAATAATATAAATAAATCCATATGAGACATTTAAATTGTGGTAAGGTTGTACTACATGCTCATAGTCAATACATCCTCCCTAATTCTCTTGTGTACTATTTCATCCACCTTTGGGTGCCCTACAGGAAGATGACATATTGGAAAAAAAAAAGTGGTATATAGCTCCTCAAGGTTTAAAACATAAATTTTAATAGGTTATAATTTACTAGGAGTTATAAAATTACTGTACACCATGTATTTTTTGAAATATAATTTCATTGTCTACCTATATACATGTAAAAGTCCACCTACAAGTGGCACCATAAAAAACTATAAATGATTGAGGGAGGAAATTGGCAATGGTGAAATCCTTTTTTATGTCCTAGTGTGTTTAGTAGAGAATTATAGACCTATTTGGAATGATATTTTGATAGTCAAGATGGGATACTACCTTTAAAGGTGAAATTATTGTACTCATGGACCATATCCCTAAAACATGAAAAGAGAGCACCTAGCCATTTTATGGAGATCATATGATAAGGTTTTAAAGATATTTGAAGCATAAAAATGAGCATAAATTTTAGCCCCAACATAGGAGAAAATTTTTGAAAATTTTTGAGGTGTGTGATCATTGGAAGTTAGTTTTTGAAGAGCTCTAATATGCACCTTTGACCATTAATTTTAGACAATGACATCTATAGGGTTTAGAAATTCAAAGTGACTCTAGAATATGAAAGTGAAAATAGGGTATGTCTTCATGATTGAAATATATTATTAAGAGTAAAGGCATAAAAATTAACATAAGGATATTCAAAATAAATTTATATTCAATGTTTGGAGCCTATCTACACCTACAAGTGTCTTCTCCTTTGAAGTTATCCACCTATAGCTAGATATACACTCCTAAAACATCCATAACAAGGGCCTAAGCATGGAGATACAAAATTTTGTTGATATTAGGTTACTAAAAAATATATTATAGGATTTAAAAATAATATGTGGCATAAATTTAAAAGGTTAATGTCTACCTACATGCCCTTTTGCCTCAAGAAAGTCAACTATAGTTGACTGGTATAGACAGTGAATAGAAAGTAGTGATATCAATGTGCATATACCATGAAATAGAGGTAAATGGGTCCAAATAATTTGAAAATAATATTATAATTATTTAATTATTTATTGTAATACTATATTCAAGGTCTAATTATGTAGGACCACTTATAGGGGCCCCTTCCAAACAAGGATATAATATGTGCTCCAAGATAGTTCAATGATAGAGTGTGGACAATAAAAGGTTTGAAATGAGTATAATGATAAAATTATTTAATGTACCTAAAAAATTATGTAATTTACCTAAATATACCCTCATGATATGGAAAAAAATATAAAAATGGTTCTATTCAAGTAATATACAATCTATATTTTAAACCTTGCACATAGTCCCTTTCTTCGCAATTTGTCTTTGGATATGAAGGAGTTAGAGGGTCAAATGATATGAACAAGGGACAATTTTGTGTGAATATGGTCTCCATAGCTTTGAGAAACCCCTTAAATATCTATTTTACATGAGGAAATATGGGAAGTACCCTCTATTTTTTCTTAGATAGAGGGTATTTCCCTAGAACACAAACTCTATAGTCTTGAAGAGTGGACATGATCAGGTGAACTAGGAGTTGATTATACCTTGAAAAGATGTTATAAAATATTTATAATGCATATTAAAACATTATAAAAAATGATTATGGGCTCTAGTATGGAAAAGTGGTCTAAACCTACAAGGGTTATAGTCAAAACCTTTAGGTAGGGTCTAGGCCTAAAGCCCAAATGGGAGGCCAATGTCACTTCTAACTTTAGGATGAAAATTCAATGGATTATGAAATTTTTATGTGGATATTTAAGATTTGTAAAATCTTCCACCCTATATGTAATTCTCCAATAAAACCACTTTTATATTAAAGATAACCAAGGCTTGTGAAAAATGAGGAACTAAACTCGATAGGTGACTTTGAAGACTCGCATCTTCTTGGATAGTGTGCATGATAGTCAAAGGAATTTGGATAAGTTGATAAGGGTCCTGAGCATTACTCTTATGTTTTTTTTTTCAATTCCAACATCATATCTCTATGGACAAAGATTAAGAGAAAAAATGACCTAAAACCCTATAAAACCCTAAATAAGGACCCAATGAAGGAAATGAAGGAGAAGAGTTATCCTAATGGACTAAAATGGGAATGAAAGTTTTTAAAAATTTAAAGAGACTCTCCATATATTCCCTATATCCTACTGAGGTATCCCCTAGTTATATGGATAAGAGGGAAATTGGATTTCTTTGACTATTTTGGTTGTCTTTTAGGTTTGAGGGTCTTTTAAGAGACGAAACCAACTTTAGGAGAAATATCAGGAATTATTCTAAGTCACCATGACCATTTTATGAAATATAAAATATCCTATGTATTCCTAACAGAACCTTCATCCCATCTAGTCAAAACTAGTAAAGTGAACAAGATAGTGATAAGGGTGAGAACTTCAAGTGGATGACCTTCTAAGGTCTAAATGAGTAGTCTAGTGCCATATAGGGTATATAAAAGTTTCATTCACCCCCTTGTATGGATTTTAATATAAAAATGAAGCCAATTTTGATGTCAAGTGTGAGGAGTGTGTGAAATGAGAGTTTATTTGACTACGTGTAGTGATGGATCACATCTAGAAGAATCTAGATGATTAGGGATGTTCCAAATGGATTGAATGATAAAGGTAATTTTCTTGTGAATAATAAGGAGTTTTATGCTACATTTCATGAGTATCATGACTTGGAGAGCCATTTTTCATATTAAAACTTGAATGGTATATTTATTAATACATTCTCCTACATATGTAACTCCTCTTCTCAACATGATAAGTGTTCTAGTGACATTTGGACTTCTCTTTTCTCACTTATCTCTCAATTTCTATAAGTAGCTACCATTTTGGCCTTCGTAGTCTAATACCACTCCATGTATGGCAAGGTAATACTAGAATGATGTCATATTTTACCTTTTCAAATTAATAAAAATCTATTTTTGAGTTCATGAATAATTTTATAAGTATGCAAGTGATGTATGGTGATGCAACGTGATGACTTTCTATCCTTTCTTCCCTTATACTTCTTGTTTATGTAAGAGTTCCTATTCTAATAGGTCATATAGAGTGTATTAAAGTGTGTTAATCTCATTTAAATTTTATTATTATCATTTCAATGTTCAATTTTCCCTCTAGATCATTTTCCTTGTGTTGCTTCACACATCTCACCTCTATATTGAAATACTCATGTTAGAATCCTTTAGGACTTTCAGACTAGTTTATATGTTTTATTTATAAATGAATGGAGTATGATGGTCATGTGTAAAACATATTGGTGTATCACCCATTTAGATTAGGTTCATTTAATGAAACATGTAACTCTTTTCTCATAATAAAGCATTAGTTTAGGTGATAAGTACTTTAAGATACATTGAAGGAGGTATCCCTTAATCCTAGAGGCTCACTTCCACTATAGGTACACCCACATACTTTTAAGGGTTCCCATGTTACCCAAATATAGAAAAGGATTCAAAACCCTCTTCTAGGGTGAAATATTTGGTGACAAAAATTACCTCATTTCCCTTCTCCCTATCCCCCTCTTTCCATCAGCCATGGTGCCACGAGATTGGCTTTCAACTAGCCCATCTCTTCCCTTATGTTAAAATATCCTTTATTGGGGTAAATAACCCCTCAAGTGAACTTACATAAGGAATAGTAGTGGGAAAAAATGTTACCTTGGGCCTCCCCTTTTGTTTTTCCTCCTTTCATCCTCATTCCCCCTCCACCTCTATTGCTTTCCTCATTCACTCCCTCTACTTCCTCCATTTCTCCTCCACCTCTTCCTATTCCTTTCAACACCATATTATCTACCCCTAAAACACCTCGTACAACTTCAATAATGGTAACAAGGTTATAGGCATTGGAGATGACTATCCAAGGCAACCTAGACATGCATTGGAGTTTAAACCAAACATTTGGAGCATGAAGAGGACAATAATGTAGAGGTTAATCTAGGAAGGGAATCTAGTCATTTGGTAGACCCATCATGATCTATTCTCCATAATTAATTAGAGGACATTCACTAGGAAAGAAAGGATGGTTGAGGACCCAACATATATTCCTTCAGTGACTCATGATATGTCCAAAAATATCCTTAAGGACATGCAAATCTAGGTTCAAACTTTGAAAGCCCAAGTGAAGAGATATTTTCCTAATAAACTAATTGGTGAGGTTGAGGATGCCCTTATACTACTCTTCTCAATCCTTGGGAAATTACTCTAACTGAGACCAATGTGCTTATCTAGAAGACCCAAGCTTATTAGAGAGGATTGCCAAGGTAGACAAGAAGTGTAATAAGTTGTAGGTGGTGATCAATAAAGGCATATTCCCATATTTTAAACTAATTATAACATCATATTTGGGGTTATATAAAATGTATTCAAATAAAATGAGGGATGCTATGGATAAGTGGTTGGCCATTGCTTGCACTACAACTAGACCTTTGGAAGTGGGAAAGAAGAAGATTTTCACCTATATTAAGGAGGTCAATATCTCTATGTTATTCCATTTGGATGACACCCTGCTAGACCAATGGGAATTCATAATCCACCTAGGATAATTTGATTGGGTCATAGAGGAGAAGGTCACTAGAGAAAATTAGGAAGGAGACTAGGTTGTGCTGGATCTATCCATGTATTCCATGATGAACATCAACTAGGTGTTTTGGGTCCAGTTGTCAAAGGAAGTACCCTTCCATGTCTACTAGAGACTAGAGACTCAATTTGAGGTAATAATTAGGAAGCCGCTAATGAACTTTTCCAAGTTAGATAAGGAGTTTGATTATGTGGTTGCCACATTATAAGTTAGGGATACTATATCAAATTAGTTAGGAATCAGACCTTCAAAACCACCTCCTTACATCAACTAGGTGGTCCCCATAGGTATTTTATGGGTTTTTAGGGATTTATTTGCTTTGATTTTTGAATTGTGGTTATAATTATATAGAGTGACCATCATGGCCCAAGATGGGATCTTCATGATATTTAGAGTTGATTCCTATCCTTATATATATAAGGCATATTATATTATAGGTTTGACTAAAAATTGCTTGAAAGTGCTATCAAATTATAGCTAGGATTTCACCTATTTTTTCCTTCATCTCTCTAGACTGTAAGGTTAGATCAGATTGATTATTTTAACATCACTTACTTGTTTTAGTTAAAATAATTCTTATTTTATGTAGAGGGTTTATTTTTTGTCTCAATTCTCTTTCATCTCCATTTTTGAATGATTCTCAATGTTAGGTTAATTATATTAATACTTTTTTGATTTGTGTGTTATGGTTATGATGTTCTTAGCTATTATAATCACTATGTGATTTCTCTCATTTCTCTTTTCTACACTATTAATTTTTGTGTTAATATATAAATTACCATATAGTGTTTATGTTTACTTTACTATAAACTCAAATTACTCATCTTTGATGAGATTTTATATTAAAGGAATACTCCCAGTTCCCTTAGAATCTTCCCACTATATGTTTTTGGAGGTTTTAATTAAGTGAAACTTAGTCTAAAGTGGCATAATTATGGCCAAGCCACTTGGTTCAGTGATAAATGCATTGAGTTAATTATAGATCTAGAGGATCCCTTTTATACCTTAACCTTCCCTCTTTTTTTGTGTTATTTAAAACTGAACTACCCTTTTCCCTTATGTTTATAAAAAGAAACCATAATACTCAAATTATCATAATAATATTTGATCTATGTGTATTAACTTTAAACTTAACTATTGGTGGTGATAATGCATATCTTGGAGACTATTCATGTAGAATCAAATTTTAAAGTCAAATAATTGAATCCATTCCCTACGATAGTTATATATCAGTCCTATAATGGAGGATAAAATTTCATAGTGGTCCCCACCTTCCATTTTAGGGAATGCCCAATCTCATGGGAATTTCATGAACAAAGGAGTTTGGGAATAAAAATAATAACATCCAAAGGCCATCATATCATCCTCTGAGCTAACCTTTATATGACCTAAGAGACACTCCACTAACATTTTGTCTTGATACAAGGACATATAGGGTATCCACCTAAGGATAGCCTCTATTTATGTGATGCTTAGGTATTCACTCATATCAAAACATAAACTTAGATCAAACATGTAGACAATAATACCACTTATAATATTTGGATTCTCATTAATTTAGCATTAAAATATTTAGATCATATAAAATACATCACACTATTATACATGATTATTTTCCTAGATAAAAACTTGAAAAATAAAACATAGTCTATTATTCTCTACTCTACTCTATCCCTACTCCAAATAGCTTGACCCTTTTCATGAATTGAGTTATTGACTAAATTAGAGTATTCCTATAGCATCCCCAGATTCATGGGGTGACTATTGAAATTTCCTAAAATTATGAAAATGTCCAATATTTCGGTGGACTTCAATTTTAAAAGATTAACACCTAACTGTTAGTAACTATTAGTTGACATTTTAGGTTGATCAATAGTTATAAAACCCACCATAACTTTAACATGGTTAATTCTATTGATATAAAATTAAAAATAAATATTTTAAAATATATCTTAAATCACACCTCCAAATTTAACCATATAAATCTTATATTAGGTCATTTAAAGTGAATAATAATATACCAAGTGTGGTGAAGAACAATCTACGAAGTGTTGCACAATACACATACGACGTTTCTAGGTTCAATGGACGTTACTAAAACTTTTGAGTTTTAAACTTAGTTCATATAAATGATCTAAAATTTTAAACATATTAATATAAATACATTTTATATCATCCCACTAAATTTGGTAATTTAATTATCACCAAAGGTATTTTTCAAGGTAGTGAACCATCATGTTAGAAAGACATCACTTTTTGGCTCAATGACAGTCACAAAAATTTTCATAACTTTGCCTCCACTTATCTAATATATATAAAATTAGAAACAAAAAATTAGGATAAATTTTATATAACTAATAAAAATATGGTGATATAAATAATACCACATATATTTTATAATGTTATTAACCTTCTATAGACTAGATAGATGCATTTTTTGGTTGAATGGTAATTATAAAAACTATCATAACATTGGCACCACATATCCAATTGAATTGGAATTTGGGACACACGTTTTAGAATAAAATTTATATTACCTATATAAATTTGGTATTCTAAATATTAATGTAAATATTATTCAATCTCATTATTTTTTTTTAAAGTGATGTAGACATAACCTTAACTAAATAGTCCTAACATTTATATGGTAACACCAAATGGCCTGAAATTCAGTACAAAAATTATAGGTATCATAGTATATGAACCCAAAAAATTTAATAATTCATTTAATTTTTTTATTTTTACCATAAGTAAGGATACTTATTATAAAAGTAGCAAGTGGTACATCTTTATGGTGACTCTAAATTACCTAATTTTTTTTTTTTAGAGGTTTAAAGTCTCAAGTTGCATGATCCCATCAAGTTTTAACATCTAATTATTTTTAAAACATTACTTAAAGTAAGGAAACATTATAATAGTGTAATAATTGGTATGCCTACATGGTGACTCCAGATTATCTATAACTTAGTATATATGTAAGTGTCATATGCTATTAACTTGTGAAATTGTAGCATCTAATTCATAACACAATTGAAGAACCAATATCAATAAATACCCATGTCTTGATAGTCCATGTAGACTAATAGATATACACAAAATATATTTTCAATTTTTTCATCGCAAGGAATAGTCTTACAACATCCTTCTTAAAGGTTAAAAAATTTAGGAAAACAAGGCCACAAACACAAACTAAATTAAAAACCTAAGATAGCACATTTTTTGTTGATGCAATATTTCCATTCACCTTAGATGCTCCTACATTAGACACCCAAACTAATGAAAATTTCCACAAGATTTTGGTCATG
This sequence comes from Torreya grandis, assembly GCA_037957365.1. Classification (NCBI taxonomy): domain Eukaryota; kingdom Viridiplantae; phylum Streptophyta; class Pinopsida; order Cupressales; family Taxaceae; genus Torreya; species Torreya grandis. The sequence continues at coordinate 550,057 of JARHVA010005954.1, forward strand.
AACCTATTGTTGGATCATATATAGTTTTAATTTTTTTACAACTTTGGATTCATTCATCCAAGTTGTATATTCAACTGCTCTATCCTTCCACAAGACAAAGTATTCATAGTAATCATTTACCCTATATTATTACCAATCTAAATGTATATAATGAATTCCATTTCCTATTTAGCAATTTTCAATAAATACTCTCTCCAATCCATGATTAAAAGTATATATTGTCAGTCATTTTTCCCTCAATGTATGGGTAAAATAATACTAAATTAAAGATAGGAAATATGCCTTATCCATATGGCAATTCTAATTCATAAGCATAAGATGATAACTTTCTAAAAATCTTGCAAGGTCCAATCTTATTCCACTTAAGTTTGTTATAATCACATTTTAGAAACCTCTCCTTGTGTAAATGTTCCAAAACCAAGTTCCCAACCTCAAAATTCAATTCTCTATTGAGCATATCAACATGTTTCTTTTATTTTCCATAACTATCTTCAAATCTCTTCTTCACTTTCTTATGCACATCATGTATAACTTGAGCATAATATTTGCCTTATGAACTTATCCTATTCATCTCAACAATAATCTTAAACTCACATACACCAATAGGGATTCCCATACACTATTTTAAAAGGACTAAAACCTATAATTTAGTTGATTGATTCATTGTAAGAAAACTCAGTTTGCACTAAAATTAAATCCCACTATTTGGGCTTGTCACCAACCAAACATCTCAATAAGATACCAAGAATTTGAATCACAACCTATGTTTACCCATATCCTTAAGGGTGATAGGATGAATTGAGGTCTAACCTTATTCCCAACTTCTTCCATAACATCTTCCAAAAGTTCCCCAAAAACTTTACATCTCTATCTGATATAATACTCCTTGGCAACCCATGCAATCTCAAAAATTATTGATTTTTTTTTTGTAATATGTGTGTGATCATTAGTATTATTACATGCTATAAAGTGAGACATTTTATAAAATATATCAAAAAAAAATAAATATGGAGTCATTACCTCATTTTGTTCTTGGTAATCCAAGAATAAAGTCCATGCTCAATGCATCCCATGGTTTATCAGTAATAGCTAATGGCTGATACAAACCAACATTCTAAATCTTTTCCTTATCATGTTGGAAAAATCCACCTATACACAAACCTGTTCACATATGTACTCATTTTAGGCTAATAATACTTATCACTTAGCCTCACCAAAGTCTTATCATACCCAAAATTATTATCTATACCTCCATTATTCTTTTTTTTTAATAGGTTCTCTATCATATAAATTTGAGGTATACACAACTTATTTACTTTGAATAAAAATCCATATTGAATCATATACTATAACCATGGATTTATTTCTATGTTTGTTGGATTATTTCATGTTGTCCATGCATCTCATAAATCCAATTTTTCTTCATATAAATTTTTCATTGATTTAAATCTAATGACTTCTAGGTTCAGGTCATTCACTACAAGATCTCACCTACTGAAGACATCTACTACTTTATTGGACTTTCCACTTATATGTTTCGAAATAAAATAATAGATATAAATAAACAATACCCATTTCATGTGCCATTGATTTATATTACCTTAGATATTTATGAACTCTAAAACATGTTTGTCCATATATAAAATAAACTCCTTTGGAAATAGGTATTGATGCAACTTTTTGAGAGCCTAAACCATTGAATATAATTATTTGTCATAGACCAAATAATTTATCTTAGATTCATTCAAATTCTCACTAAAATGGGTAATGGGCCTACCCTCATGACTCAACATCACTCCTATAGCTATTTTTATTGTATCATAATCAACCTAAAAAACTTTAACAAAATCTGGTAAGGCTAGCACTAGCTGTTATATCATCTTCCTTTTCAAAAATTGAAAGTTAGTATTTATTACAATAATCCACTAAAACCTATCATTATCTCCCTTAATAGTGTCTGTGATAGGTGCACATATGCCAATGAATTTTATGTAAAAACTTTTCAACCCATGTCAATTTACTTCAAACATACTCTTCAGTGAAGGCCAATCCATAATTTTCCTCACCTTTTTGGGGTCCAAATTCAATCCATATTTTGAGGTTACAAATCCCAAATATGTCAGTTCCTCTTACATTAAAGTACACTTATTCAAGTTTACTATAAATTTTTATTCCTTTAGATTATCCAATACTAACTTCAAATTATTTAAATGCTCCTCCTTAGAATGACTAAAAATTAAAATATCATCCAAATATATTTCATGAACTTACCTATGAAATGATTAAATAATTCATTCATGAGTCTCATGAACATACTTAGAGCATTTTACAAAATGAATGACATGATCATGCACACATGCAACCTATCATTCATCTTAAATTTGGTCTTGTAATCATCACCTTCTCTTATGTGGATTTGATGATATCTAATTTTAAAATCTATATTAGTGAAGTAACTTGCTCCACCCAAATAATCCATTAAGTTATCCATTCTTAAAAATAAAAAAATGTACTTAATGGTGATCTTGTTTATCTCATGTAAATATGTGCATATTCTCCACTATCCTCCTTTATTTGGTGCCAAATTTTTTGGAATTGCACATGGGCTTAGGCTCTATTAAATTAACCCCTTCCTCAACAACTCTTACACCTGCTTCTTTATCTCCTCATTCTAGATACTTTGTTGGGTAAAATTTATCTTGGAATTAAGTCCATATGACGATTACTACTCATTATAGGTGGTAATCCATATATAAATTCATTTTTTACAATATCAACATAATCTTTGAACATATTATGAATTTTAATAGGTAAGTCACTTATTGTAGTAGTTGCCACAACTTACATAGGCTTTAAAATTAGGGAAAGTCAAGTTTATTCCTCAGCCACCTTAAACTATTTTTTACCAAATACCAAAATCACATTGGAACTAATTTTCACCTCAATCCTTTGTCCTTCAGTGGAATCAATGTGAATCTTTTATCATCCTTCATAATGGTGTATGTGTTTTCTCTTTTGTCATGCATGAATCTCCTATCAAACTAGCATAACCTACTCAATAGTACATAACATAAATCCATGGAAATTATGTCACATAAGACATCATCCTTATATGAACCAATCTAAAAATTCACCACACATTTCTCATTAAATAGAATTGGGTGCCTCTAAAACAACCAAGAAACCTTGTATGGTGAAGGATGTGTCAATCACTTCAACCCAAGTTTTCCCAAAATATCTTGAGAAAATAAATTATCCATTATATCATTATATATCATAACTCTACAACACTTACCTCCATATTCATAAAAAATATGAAACACACATTTTCTTTGTGGTAGTTCATTCACCTCCTTAGATAATTTTAACATCATTATATTCATCAAGAAAGCCTTTCTTTGCTCTATCTCTTTTATATGTACAAGATACCTAATTCTCTCCTCATCTCTAAAGGCTATATAATTTATCCATTCAAATTTCTTACTATTATTTTGAGGATTTTTTAAACAATATTTATCTTTAAGACCAACATACTTTTTACATTAAAAAAACTTACCTAAAAAATTCCACCTCCAGTTCATCCATCGAAGCCTCTTCCTCTAGAAGAGTATCCTCCTCTCTAGCCTAAGTTATGATTTTATGGATTGATCATATCTCCATGTTTTTTACCTATTACACCAATGTTATATCCTTGTCCTATTGAATACCTTCTTCTACCTCTAGTTTTCACTTGTTATTTCCTCATTAACTTCTTTTTTGATTTCAATGCACATTGATAGGCTTCCTCTATGGTTCTCAGGTTAAATAAATAGATTTCATCTTGTATGAAAAAATGCAGTCCATTCATATACATTTACACCTTCTCATAATCATCCACTATATGTCTAGCCCTTATAGTGAGTCTATAAAAGTCCAAAATGTATTCTTTGATGTTAGTCTCCTTTTATGTCAAATTCTATAATTATATGAATAGATTCATATGATGGTTAGAAAGAATAAATTTGGGCTTAAATTTTTTCTCCATCCTATCCAAATATTTTATCTTCTCCTTACCTTTCATTTATCTCTTAGCCTACACATGATGTCACCAAAAATAATCATGATTCTTCAGCTTTGTGCAATCAAACTTCAAATTCTTGTGTTCGTCCATAGACTCATAATCAAAAGACTTATCCATATATGTTATTCAGTATACAAACATCTACATATTCAAACTCCCATTATTTAAAGGTGTTTCCAACCTTGGTTTACTACCAAGTCTTGCCATAACTATAAGAAATATGGTTTCAGCTTCATTATCCATGTCCTATATGCTAGGCTCTTAAGCTTCTTCTTCATCATCCTCACTCATGTCTCTAACATGAGCTCGTATCCTTTGTGATATTTAAATTTCATCCAAATTTTCTTACATTAATCTCATCATCTCAACTAAATATACAACTCAGGGTCCTCTTGGTCTTCCCCCTCTTCTAACAATGTTTCTTCTATGTGTCATCCCTCCCATAATATAGATTTATCTTTCACATCTTTCTAGTAGACTCAATTTGGGTATTATTAATTCACACTTGACCCAAAAATAAAAATGTGTATCTGATACCAAATTATGTAAGCAAAAATAAGGTATCTACATAGGGACAATCTCTAATTCTATGATGCTTAGGTATTCACTCAGAACAAAATATAAACTTAGACTAAACATGAAGATAAACAAAATAATTCAAATATTTGGGTTCTTTTTCATTCAAAAATTATAATTTTTTTATAATATACAATACATCACACTAATATACATACTTCTTTTCCTAGACAAAAATGTGAAAAATAAAACACAATATATTTTACTCTACTCTACTTTGCCCTTGCTCTACATAGCTCACCCCCTTCATAAACAATCTTATATGACTAAATAAGAGTGTTCCTATGACATTCCTAAATTTATGGTGTGTATTTTTAACTTCCTTAAAATTATGAAAATGTCCAAGATTTAGGTGGACTTTAGTTTTCAATCTATCAACACTTAAATGCCAATAACTTTCAGAAACTATCAATTGACATTTTAGGTTGATCAACAATTTTTAAAACCACCATAAAATGAACATAATTAATTTAATTTATATGAAATTTTAACCATATATATAGACTAAATTTTACATATCCCCTTAAAATTTCACCATTTAACTCTTACCTCAGGTTACCATAGGTCACTCTAGGTGAAGAACAACTTGCAAAGTGTCACACAATACATAGATGATGTTTCCAAGTTGAATTATAGTTACTATGTTTTTTTAAATTTAAAATATATTCATAAAAATGATATTAAATTTGAAACATATCAATATATCTATATTATATATAATCCCACTAAATTTATTAACCTAATTATTACTATATTGCTCCTATAAGGTAGTGAACCATTAGGCTAGACAAATGCATGTTTCTGACTTTATGATAGTCACAAAAACTATCATATATTTGCCTAAAATTATATAATTGAGATAAAATTTTAAAAAAAATATATGATAAAGTTAATCTCAATTATAAAAAATTGGTTACTAGCTCCTACTATAGATATTATGCAAGGTCATGAACCTTCTATAGACTAGGCAAATGTATTTTCTAGTTAAATACCAGTTATAAAAACTATCATAAATTTGGTTCCATACTTCCAATTGAGATGGAATTTGTAATATAGATTATATAATATAATTTAAATCAAAATTCAAAATTGGTTGATCTAAATCTTAACTAAATTATTCCATAATTTCATGCACCATATTTGAAGTGATTTAGGCATAACCTAAAATAAACAACTTCCAATTTTCTATGATAAATTCAAATAGTCTAAAATTTTGAAAGAGTTATCAAAAATATTTAGCCAATATCTCTCCAATGGCTCATTACCACATCCATTAGTGCTTCAGCAATTGATAAAACAATTTTTATACTCAAATGATATGAATAAAAAAATCATACAAAACATGTATATTACAATGAAATCACATGCTTATATAGGAAATCAAAAAATTAAATGAGAGATAAATTATCCAATGTAGGACTAATGTCCATAAAATAAAAAAATATCAAGCTTTAGTTAAATATAATTTAATACCCCCCTGAAGTGAAGCTAGGGGATAATAATAAAGGATGCAATATGAAGTCACATGTCCTTATGGATGTTAATCCATCATACTAGATTATATGGATGTTGAGTCACTGTAACTTCCAAATCAAAGTAGGAATGATGTTAAATACAAGGATAAATAACTAAAAACACTACACTCCAAAGTAATAAGTATAATGATGAACTTGAGGAAGCATCACTTGAACACCCTCCAACATGATAGTGAAAAGTGAGTGTAAAAGACTTGTGGGGCTGTCACACTAGTGTCATTGGTGGGGATAACACAATGGTGTCACTATAATAATCACCAAGAATTACATATATTCAAGTAAAAAATCCTCATATGGGTTTTGGGAAATAAAATACCTGAATAAAATACCCATGTACAAAGGAGAAATCTAGAAATCATCTAAAAGTGTAAAATACATAACTCTCATAAAGTGGAGGAAAAGAAAGAAAACCCATAGGAGAAACTCCCCCCTAAAATAGAGAAAAAAATAAGAGAGATAGAAAATACCCCTAAATATGATGCTAAAAAATTCCACACACCAAGTACTCATAAGTCATAAAATAACTCCATCTACATGAGTGGTCTGAATCTACTAGATCACAAAACCAATTGACATTAGGATTCACCAGAATAGATTCAATTAATAAGATTGTTAGTGGTGATGAAAGTACAAAAAATTATAGCATGTGTAAGTAATTATCAACATCAAGAAGTATAATTTACATATCACACCCCCCATACTACTAAATGGATGGAGTGGAGAAATAAAGATGTTTGCATAAGTGGTATGAATCCACTACTCGAATACCAAACATACTGACACTATATACACCAAAATAGATCAAGAATGAGGAGACTATAAACTATTAAAAAAGTGTTAAAAATATAGATAAGTCTCTTAAAGATGATGACCCATGGCGGTGATGGAAAAGATGAGCAATGGATGAAGTGAAAAGGTACTCAGAATAGAGCACACAAACACATGAAGGTAAATAAGTCTGAATAAATAAACCCCCATGACATTTTATAAATCATTATGAGTAAAATATAACCCATACACAAAAAACATTAGATGGAAACAAGAAAGACATTAGACTTCACTGGAATAGCTCCAAATAAGGAGACTGTCAACCTATCAAATAAGCCATCAAGAGAGATGCTCCAAAAACAAGGGAATGAAGAGGTGCCCCCATAAAATAAGGTGAAGCACTAAGAAAGGGGAATTGAGGAGACATGACACAACTACCAATGTGTCAATGTACTAATGCATGTTTTGGGTTGATAAAAGAGTGTGGCAAATTCTTGAAAGATCTATGTATGCAAAACACACTAGAAAAGAATCAATAGTTAAAAATAACAACATGCAAAGCACATAAGAAAAGACATTGGGCTCAATGTGTGCATGAATGAAGTATAATGTAGGGCCCATAGGATAAAAAAATCATAGTAGTGATAATTCATAATCAAGAATAGGATGGCAGACTCAGTTAAAAATGCATCCATGAGTGTAACAAATGATGATAATGCAATCGAGAGGAAACAAGAAGGAAGTTTTTATTAGTTGTGAGTGGTTTGAATTGCTAATAGACTAGACCTCACCCTCTGATATATGATAAAATAAAGAGATAAGGTATGTTTAAAACAATTAATAATCCCTCAACAAATTCAAAAAACATAGAAAAATGTATCACCACTAAAAATGTCACCATAAATCATAAGCAAAAGGTAGCACAACCAATGTGAAGAGACCCCCTAGAATGTGACACTATAAAATAGTGAATTTTTAAAATTTAATGACACCAATGAATAGAGAATAAAAAATCTACACTTTCAAAAAAAATATAACTCAAATCTGAGTTACAGTTCAAAAGTTATAAGTGTGTTAATTCCCATACAAATGGGTCAAAACAATTTAAAAATAACACAAACTAGTTTTTAAGACCAAATCAGAGACAAACATAGGTGTGCAACCACTCGTTGGAACCATAATTTTTATATAGACTTAAAAATGGTAACACAAGTGAAAAAATTATTCTTGGTTACCTCAGTATGTGTATAGGAAAGTATAACTTCCTCTTTAAACAAATATATAGCTTGAAAGGCAAATAAATGAATTCTCAACTAGTTTTTAAGAGAAAAAAGAGGTGGTTTATTGTTGTTTTGGTGTCTTAAGCCTAGATAAACACTACCAAGAAGGTGAGATTAGGTCCTCTACAAATTACCATGCCTCCTTTTAATGCTCCACATGGAGAAAAAAGAAATGGAATAAAATTTTAATTCCAACTTCAATGCTTCTCTTTTTTTCTCCCATGTAAACCTTGTACACTTCAACACCTTCTATATGCAGGTCATGCCACAAATAAGAATGTCAATGCAGACATAGATTTTTTGTGTAGCTATGGAAATAAACTAAGATAAGGATATATAAGATTTGTTGTGTAGATATGAAAATCAATGAAGAGAAGAATATGTAGGTGAAAGCAACATGTATCTTCCATGAAAATATCCTCCAAGAATATCTTAGATCTTATCCTCTTATTTCCCATGTATAATTCCAAGGTAGATAATCCTCCAAGGTATATAAACACAATCCTCCAAGGTAGATAATATTTTATTACACAAACTAGAAATAAAAAGTTTCCATCCAGTAGTACCACTTCTTAGTCATCCAATGCCCAAGCCTTTATCTATGTAGATACTCAATGCTCTAGATAAAGAGGATGCTACCTATGTATAAAAGGATAGATCCCTACCAAAATCTTCCAATGCAAACATAGAAAATGCTCCAAAAAAGGATGTAAACCTCCAAAACACCATGGTTGGTATGAATGATGCTAAAGTTGTAATGTAGATCTAAAAAAAATGATGCCAATGAAGAGTTTCAATGATAAGGTGAGTAAATCTATTGTTATTTTCAATTACTCTCCTCATTTTCCAATTAGATCTCTTTCAAACTCCATAAATGGAATTCTCCACCTCTAGATAAATTCCAAGTTTAGATATGGTTAATGGAAAAAAAAATAGATCCAAAACCATACGAAACACCACCAAAGAAAATTAATGGTATGTTGTGTGCATAGATGGGTAAAACCTATCAAAAGAGTTGAAAGCTAGAGTAAAATAGAGGCATTGTTGTAGGTGAAAGTCTTGTACAATGAGAGTTTTGACAACCATTGCAAAACATCTCTAAAAAAATTTGTATAACTAGCACAAAAATAGATCCAACCAACTCAGATCCAAATCACATTGTGAGGACAACAAATGTAATGAATTAGGCTGAGTAATGGCTATTGGAAATAGCTCCAATTATCATGAAAGTGTTATCAAAACTCTTCATCCAAGATCTCTCTAATGGCTCATTACCACAACCATTGATGTTTTAGAATAAATAAGAGGAAATCAATTGACAAAAAAATTGTCATACATAAATGATATAAATAGAAAAAACATACAAAGCATGTATATTATAATGAAATTTCTTGCTTATATAGGAAAGGAAAAATAGAATGAGAGCTAAACTAGCCAATGTGGGACTAAAGTCCATAAAAGACAAACCTAGCAAGCATGAGTAAAAGATACTCTAACAATAATGTCATGCACCTTATATTAAGTGATGTAGGCATAACCTAAAATAAATAACCACCAATTTTTAATGATAAATTCAAAAAGTCTAAGATTTTGTACATAAAATTTAGGTGTCATATTATATGAACCCACAAAGTTCCATCATCCAATTCCTTGCATAATATTAGTGCAAGTTGTTTCTATCGCTAATTCACTTTCTACATTCAAAAGATGAATAAAGAAACTAAAGAAATGGACAAGGCTAGAAGTACCTGGATAAAGATTGTGCACCGTAATCCAGACATTTGTGGACACCCCTCTTTGGCTGTGGAGGAATGACACCTGCAAGAAAAAAGAAACTTGGACAAGAAAATGTTAGATGGATAGGCAGTGGGTTGCCAAGCGAGAGCTTGTTCCTAGAAGTGTGAAAACTTCCTCAAGGGAGGTCAACCCATTGATAACAGATAGATAAAAGACTAAGAAGATACAGAATGCTAGGACATAGGAGTGATAAACAAACTAGAAATGAAAAAAAAGATAAATGGTTACCTGAAAAGAGTTGTCGGGCTGATGACAGTCACCGAGGTCGGTAATGTTGCCGTCGTCGATTTCCTGGTCTGCCGACTTCGGTTATCCTGCCGACGTCGGTCGGGGAAGTAACCGGTGTCGGTCGGGGCAGTGGCCTATAGTTGGGTCTGGTCGGGTTTCTGGACTGTGGATGGGTCTAGTTTGTGAACAGGGTCGAGGCAGAGCTCAGGGATGAATTTGAATGGACTGGGGGATGGTCTGGTTCTGATTAGGTGCCCTGTATAGGGTCTTTGTTGGCAGGAGGGATGAGGGACTTGTCCGAGATTGTACTAAAAGGATGACAGGTGAAAGGGAGATGGACAAAGGATAGGGCCTGAGAAGGCTTTTCAGCCTCTCAGGGGGGTAGGACAGAGGATAGTGGAAGACAACAGATGCCAAACAACTGAACACTAAAGAAAAGAAAAGAAATGAAATAATAGACTGTGCTTACCTTTTAAGCTTGCTGAATGAAGAGTGGAAGAGCTATTATTGAGACCACAGAGGACTTTGCAAGAGGAAATCTCTGATCAAGAATCTTTGCACCTGTTATTGCTATTGCACGAGGTCCAGAGAGAGAAGAAACGAATGCCAAAATGCCAAGAGAAATCTGTTTGCGAGCTCAAGGGGCCAGGGGCTAGAATGGATGCAGAAAGGAGTCTTGAAGGCTGTCGATGCCGGCATTATCACCGACATCGGCCGAATGGTCACCGATGTCGGTGGTGGCAGAATGGGGACAGAGACTAAAAATAGTCTCTGCCCATTCTTGCACGCCGCCGGGTGAGGGATTATGGGAAGAATGGTCATGAGGATGCTTAAATGGGCGCGGGAGGAAGATAATGAGAAGATTTGGCATAATAAAGGCTAAGAGGAAGGTGGAGGGATCCAAGGGAGGATCCAAGGTGGCAAGGGTGAGGTGGAAAGGGGGCCACTTAATTGAAATATTTAAGTTATTTTAATCAAATGAGTGGAGGGGACTAAGGCCAAGGGTTAGGATGTGGGTTTGAGGCGGACAAGGGGGAAGAGCCAGGGTGCAGACACATTTGTGGTGTCTACATTTGCCCCTTTTTGTCTTGTTGGTTGTTCTTGATGAACTGCAAGACAAAAATAGGAGTTGGTTGCCCCAAAAAAAGGATGAGGTGTTCCCCCCTCAAAGCGATAGTCGAGAGAAGGGAACTAGAGATCGAGTGTCGATTTGACAGAGAGATGGATAGAAGAGTGTGAGCAAAAATGCTGCAATAGTCGTGATTGCGTGAATGCCACTTCACGGGATGATTGGGTCAAATTGTCGCATGTCGAGGGTCAAGGAGTGCCAAAATTAAAGTAACCGGGCCCCAACATTTAGTCGTCTACTGATCGGGTTACTCAATCTAAGCTGAAGCTCCAAATGGTCATCGTATTCCAGGTATCCCAGGCTCAGGAAGTGCTCCCAGAAACACGAAAATGCCACAAGTAGTAGGGATCAACTGGCTTGCGATCCTATACTTGTGAAGGGTCAAAAATAGTCTACGGACAATTCTGCTAACCAGCCGTGAGGTAGCACACATGCAAAAACAACCAAGGCAACATTGGCTTGGAAGTAGTCGAAGGTCGAAGGAGATACGCATGATCTTCAATGGTCATTGGTCAAGGGGATGGATGGACGAAAGGATGCGGCCGAGCTAACCTCAAAAAACGTCATGTGATCTGAGTGCTGCCTACATAGCCCTTGTGTGAAGGGCCTCAGGCCAATGTAGTTCTCCCTAAAAGGGAGGAATGGTCAAAGAAAATGATTGGTCAAAGTTAAAGAAAATGATTGGTCTTGGTCAAAGGTCACAAAAGAGAAGGTTTGTCCATTAAAGAGATGAACAAATGGGGGTGGTCGAGCTAACCTCAGAGGATGTGTTATCTGAGTGCTGCCTACATAGCCCTGGTCATAGGGCCTCAGACCAATGTAGTTCGGACTTGTTGAGAAGATTGGTCAATGATTGGATGTGGTCAAGTGTCGAAATGATGAGGGAAGATGAAGATAAGATGATGTATTCTATAGAATTAGTCAAGAGTCTTTCATCCCTAGCAAGTTTCCATAGTCATGATGGATGTATGCTAAAAATGAATGGAGGTCTATTTATGCTTCAGCAAGTATTGGTTTATGCTTAACATAAATTGGGTCTGGTCGATAGTTTCCATGTGTATTGGTGTCCATAGAAACTATGTGAAATGGACGAGGATGATGTCTGATGCCATGAGGATGAGAAATAGCTTGGTTTGAGTCGACAATTGATGTGGTTAAATGTGACCAAAGTGTAGAGAAAAAGTGAAAGGCGAATTGCTCTTTCATTGACAAGGACCAGAAAGGGAGCATAGATAGGGGTTATTAGAACAAAGGCCCCATGTATGCGTTACGTCGTTAACCAGTGTTGTGTTAGAGTGGTAATCGAATCACTTTGACATTAAAGTGAGCTCGAAGTCCCTTGAACAGGTGATAGGAGGATAGGGTAACCCAGTTTAAGAGCAGGAAGAACCTTGCCCCTTTTTATAGGAGACCCTGAGACAACTACAAGTCAAGCCCATGACCTTTTTTTTTTTTTTTTTTGTGCAGACTGATCGATGTGGGAAGTCTATAGAGAGATGTCATTTGATTTAGTGGTCATGCTGCGAAGCTAATCAATGCGGGAAGCTTCTAAGAAAGATTGTTGTTTGTAGCAAGATTTAGTCATAGCCATCCTTCGAGGGAGTGGTCTATATTTTTGCTTTATATAATGTTTGAATAGCTATCCTTCGAGGGATCAGTCTATTAGTTATAGAAATGATAGTATAGCTGTCCTTCGAGGGAGCAGTCTATCTTTTTTATTTTGATTTTGTGACCTTGGATTATGTTTTGACATCTTGATTTTTTTTATTTTTATTTTTATTTTATTTTTTGAGTCATGGACAAGACTGTAGAATTTTAAGGACTCCCTTTTATTAGGACAAAGCATCCATACGTCATAAAAGGGTTGTAAAGGATTTGTTAAAGGGGAATAGGGTTGAAAGGAATGAGGATTAAGAGGACGAGGATTGCTCAAGGGACGAGCTCAAGTTACATGTCAAGTAGACGAGTACTCGACTAACAGAAGAATGGTCGAAGATGCAACGCATTAAGAGGCTCAGGTTCTGGCCATCCATCGAGGGAGGACAGACGATAAGTCCCTGACCCATACTTGTGCATGATGATAAAAGGTCCAAGCCAATTGGGGGTGAATTTGCCTCATTTACTTCGCTCCATATTGGTCACGTGTTGATTCTCTTTGAGGACGAGGTCTCCGATGTTGAAATCTCGTTCTCACAAATTTTTGTCGTAGGCTCGCTTTATGCGACTTTGGTAGACATGGAGATGATTGAGGGTAGCAAGACGGTGCTCGTCAAGTAACTCAAGTTGAGCTAAGCAATCTTTATGAAAGTCGTCATTAGAGAGAATGTCATGCAGGGAGATGCGAAGAGACGGGATCTGTACTTCGAGAGGTAAGATAGCCTCTGTTCCGTACATGAGGGAGAAAGGGGTAGCACCCATAGAGGTTCAGATGCTAGTGCGGTAGGCCCATAAAGTGAAGGGAATATGAATGTGCCAATCCCTTCCTGTGTCGTTGACCACCTTTATGAGAATTTTAGTCAAAATTTTTTTGGACGCCTCAGCCTGCCCATTTGCTTGTGGGTAGTAAGGCGAAGAAAAGCTGAGTTTGATGCCAAATGAGTCGCATAGTTTTTGGACAGTCTTATTTTTGAAGGACTTGCCATTGTCGGTGATGATTTTGTGAGGGACACCAAAATGACAGATGATGTGGCTGCTGATGAAGTCGACAATTTTGTCAGCTTTTGTGGAGACAAGAGGAATGGCTTCCACCCACTTGGTGAAATACTCAGTGGCAGTGATGATGGACTGATGACGAAGAGACGAGTGAGGGTTAATCTCACCGATGAGATCTAAGCCCCACTGAGATAAAGGCCATAAATCCTGAGTGACTTGTAAGGCGTGGCTAGGGAGATGAAGCAGGTTAGAGTGCTGCTGACACTTGATGCAACGCCGAACATAGTCACTACAGTCCTGATGAAGGGTGGGCCAATAATAACCCAGGTGAAGGATACGCTTGGCAACTGAGTTTCCACTGAAGTGTCCACCACAAATCCCATCATGGACTTGTTTTATGGCTTGAGGAGCTTCAGTGGAGGTGAGACAGCGAAGAAGGAGGCCGTCAAAGCCTCGCTTATAGAGAAGACCCCCTAGCATGGTATAGCGAGCTGTGCGCTTGATGAAAGCTCACCGTGCATTGCTAGAGAGGACCCCAAAGACACATTTCTTGGGGTTAAGGCGGACCTTGTATTGAAGAAGGTGAGAGAAGATGATTTTGAGAATGGTCAAGTGGTCGCGGCAAAGCTTGGACTTGCTGAGAAGGTCGTCCACATAATCCTCCATGATTTTGTGGAGGAGATCATGGAAAATGTAGGTCATGGCACGCTGATATGTGGCACCAGCATTTTTCAAGCCAAAAGGCATGACTTGATAGTAGAAAGTCCCCCATGGGGTGATAAAGGTAGTCTTGTGCTGATCTTCTGATGCGATCAAGATTTGATTATATCCTAAAAAGCTGTCCATGAGAGATAGCATCTCATGGCCGGCCGTGAGATCAACAAGCTGGTCAATGTTAGGAAGAGTAAAGTCGTCTTTGGGACAGGCTAGGTTAAGGTCGCGCTAGTCCGTGCAGATCCGAATTCCCCCAGTTGCTTTAGTAACTGGGACAATGTTAGAGACCCACTGCGGATAATCGATGGGCTGGATGAAGGAGACAGAAAGAAGGCGCTGAAGCTCCTCTTTGACAAGGAGCGCAACGTGAGGATGCATCTTTCGAAGCTTTTGCCTAACAGGCTTAGCCTCTGGTTTGGTGACAATGTTATGGGTAGCGATGGTGGGGTCGATGCCAGGCATGTCGCTGTAAGTCCAGGCAAAGGCCTTGCTATGGTCAGAAAGAAACTGGGTATAGTCAAGCTGCTCCTGAGTGTCTAAAGATTGGCCAATCTTTAAGACGTGAGGAACATCGAAAGAAGGGAGGTTGATGTCAATGGTTGATTCATTTAACATAACCTGGGTCTCGAAAGGGAGGGAATGCTGGATGAAAGAGTCATCAGCACCCATGTAGGAAAGGATGGCGTCATCGTCAATGCAGTGGACAGTATGAATGGTTGCTGACTCATCCTCTATCATGGTAGGAAAGATGAGAGGGAGAGATCTGGACACCCCATTGAGCTGATAGGTCAGGGGTTCCAGGCAGATGGTGTTTATGGAAAAAAAAACTAGGAGGGATGGAAACCACTGACTCCATAGGTGATGAAGGAGAGATGGGTGAGTTTGGAGGAGATTGGTCAATGGTTGGCTCGGGACAAAGGTCGGAAGGAGCCTGAGTGAGGTCATGATATCCCAGGCCATACCGTTTCTTGGCATCGTCATCATTGAGCGGCTCGATGGGCTGATGGGAGCGCTACTCATAACGTCCAAAACTAAAACCCTTCCATGCACACCTATAAAGGTAAGTGTGTGCAAAGGCGGGGTTGCCAAGAAACAAGAAATCTGATGTGAAAGGTTGGGGTGAAGAGAGGGAATTGTCGTTGGGAGGAGCTTGATTGAGCCCCCCATAGACAAAGTTGGTTTGGAGGTGAGGAGGACCATAAGGTACGACCACCCCGATCCGATGGTCATAATTGGGACTGAGATGAAGGCATCCATACTCTTGCAGAGTTTGGAACATGTCTAGGGTCAACAAGTGATATTCCCCAAGTGATAGTCGTTGGAAGACATCTTCCATGGGGTCTTTGGTCGGTGCTTGAAGAGGAGGGGTGAGGGCGACCGCCGATTGCAAACTGGTCGAAGCTTCTACAGATGGAGGTGGTGCCGGAGTTGACAGATTGATGGGAATGAGGACATCATTAGGATGATAGGTTGTGTTGCAAGTCTTGAAGGGTGAAGGGTCAGCGGGAATGGTGTGGACTTGCCTATCATGCTCAAACTTTACACAACGGTGCAGGGTGGAGGGGACACAGGCCATGGCACGGATCCAAGGTCGGCCCAGTAGAATGTTGTATTGAAACTCTCCTTCTATGATATAGAAGAGCTCTGAGACTATGCGTGGACCAACACAAATGTGAAGGATGACTGTGCCAATGGTCGTGGCGGTGGTGTCATTGAAAGAGCGTAAGATCGCGTCAGTTTTGGAGACGCAATTTTTGGGAAGAACCAACTGATCAAAGGCATGGGTAGAAATTATGTTGATGCTAGCACCACCGTCGATCATAATGCATTTAATGCATGTCCGATCAACATAGGTAGTGATGAAGAGGGCAGCGTCCTGATCTTTCATGTTAGATGTGGGAATCTTAGAATTGCTGAATGTGATGGAAGCGATAGGAGATAAAGAATGGATGAGGGCAGCAAGTGGTTGGGGGTCCTCGGGTTGGACCTCCGCTGCCTACAAGGCTTGGATGAGGGCTTGATGGTGCTGAGGTGAGGTTTGGATAAGGTCATAAAGAGACATCTTTAAAGGCGTCTAGTGAAGCTGCTTTAGCATGGAGTCGTGAATTGGCCCAGAAGAAGAAGACGAAGAAGGCTGGGATGCGCCAAGGATAGAAATTTTAGGCTTGGGCGCAAGAGGTGGCTTGACGAAGGGATAGGTCCAAGGAATGGTGGCTTTTTCTTTTGCCTTGTCCTTTTGTGACCTAGTGGTTATACAGATAGCATGGATTTTGAAAATGGGAGGCGAAGAAGGGGTCATGTCTTGCTGGTGAGATGTTGACGTGGTTGACGAGGTTGGACGGGAAGGAGTCAGGGTCTGGTCAAGAGTGTCCTCAAGGAGAAGAGTGTCCTTCTCCATATAGTGGTGGATGACGGCTTTGAGGGCGCAGCAAGTCTCGGTGTCGTGTCCTGGTGTACGATGATATAAGCAGATTTTCGTGTCATCGAACCAGGAGGGCCTGGACCCGAGAGGTTGGAAAGGCTTGATGGGCGGAAGGGTTATGTCGGAAGTCTGCAGAAGTCGGTGCAATATCAATGAGTATGAGCCCACTAGAGGGTCTGTGCTATTTGATATGCGCGAAGTCGGTGACTTTTGCTTAGGCGAAGTTGGAAGAGGTTTCCGTACCACCTTATGGGTTGATGGTGTGGTGACAGGCAGAGACGGCATTTTCTTAGTGATTGGTACCACCTTTGTGGGAGAGGGACGACTGGAGGTAGGCAGAGGAAGCAAAGGAGGCAACGAGTTTTGATTGGAGGCCAGAGTGGGAAGGATTCTAGCCAGAGTCGAAGGATGGGGGCCCAAAATGGATGGCAATGGTGACAGGGGAGGAGGCATTCACTTCGGCGGTCTGGCAGTCTCCTTTGACTTGGTTGGAAGACTACTACTGGTCAAGGCCTGGTCTAGGTCCACCTTCACTTGCGGGTGAGTGAGGGTGGAGACAGGATGAACGCCAAGTGACTTGATAGGCTTAGACGAGAGAGATGCAGGTTTTAGTTTTGACGGGCTTGGTTGAGGTTTGAGAGTTTGGTCTTTGTCAAGAGTCTGAAGAGATTCTGTCTTGGGAAGATTAGCAGCATGTGATGAGGGGGCACGGGTATGTTGAAGGGCTTTGAGACGCTCCCACAACACCTGAGGCGTCACTTTCCTGGGAGGGAGAAGTTCGATTTTCTCCACTAACCGGGAAAATGGCTGAGAAGAAGATGTTGATGGTTGCGAGGTTGAAGATGAGATGGGTGTAGTGGTCTTAGACGCATGGTATGGTGAAGTCATGATAGATTTAGATGAAGATGAAGGGGAGACAGGTTCTTCCCTGGGTGGAGAAGAAACTGGGGAGCGAGGCTCCTCAAGTGGGTAAAGGGCAGGGATGATGGTACCCTCCACTTGCGGTTGAGGAGTAGGAAGGGTCGGGTCCTCCATAGGCAGCAGAAAGGAGGATGGCGAGACCGGTGATACTGGTAAAGCCGAGGCATCCTCTAAGATGAGAGAGGTCGATGGAGAACTAGCCGGGGAAAGAGGTTCGTCCACATGTGATGGACTGATTGATGGACTAACCTCGAGAGGTTGATTGGGGATGAAAGGTGAGACCGTATTGACTGTTCAAATGTTGTGTTCATGATTGTCGTCAATTAAGGTCTGGACATTGTTTTGAGTTGGCGAATGATTAGGGAATGGCTATTTGAAGATGTCAATGGCCTGATTAGGGGGTGCATTGGGATTTTCTAAGATGAGGTCCCCCTTTTCAAGCATGTCTTGGATTATGTTCTTAAAAGTTTTGTAGTTTTCCGTGTCATGTCCCTTAACACGGTGGAAGCTGCAGAAGTCTTGTTCCCTATACCACGCAGGGATGGCATGTGAGGGATCAAATTTTGGAGGAGGTTAGGCTTGAGGGAGATTGAGGATCCCCTGCTTAACAAGCTTTTCCAGCATAGACGCGTATGATTCTCTGAGAGGAGTATACCGTCGTTGTACGTATCTTTGCTAGAATTGGCGAGTGGCGCTCTGAGATGTGGATGGCTCAGGCTGATTGGTTAAAGAAGATGAAGGTCTAACAACCACGGCATTAGCTGAGGCCTTGGATTTAGAATTGGATGATGATGGCTTAGCAGAAGAAGAGTCGTTGGTCTTAGAGCTGGGATTCTTGCTCCGCAACTTGACTTTGTTCTCCTCGATGGCACGCAACTCAAGTTTGTGGGCCATCGTGAAGGCTTTGTCGAAGGTGCGGAAGGTTTGAACCCTCAGGGTGGAAGAAATATGTCTGGCACAGGCTTGGGAGAAGAGTTCAATAAGCTCGGCTTGGGGTAAGGAAAAGGAGAGTTGATTGATGAGGCCTCTCCATCGAGCAACGAAGTCGGCTATGGACTCATCCTCTAATTTCCAGATAGAATAGAGGTCCGTGATTGAGACCTTCTTGGTTATGTTGATGGAAAAGTGATCGAGGAAGAGCTGGGCCAATTGTGTGAATGAGAAGAGAGAATGGCTGGGAAGGGAGCTGTACCAGTCGAGCGCAGCACCCGAGAGAGACATAGGAAACGTGCATAAGAGCAACGCATCATCATGGGCAATGAGGTAACAGGCATGTCTGAATGCCCGTAAGTGTTGCTATGGGTCTTCCTTGCTTTAAAAGCGAGAAAACTTCAGAAGCTCCCACTGGCTAGGATATGGTCTGATTGGGATAGAAGGATGAATGGGCTCATTGCAGATCTGCTCGTATGAGAGAGCATTGCGTGAGCTGGAAACAAAGGTCTCTAGACTGGTCATCTTGTCCATCAGTATTTTGATGATGTCTGCTGATGGATTGACGGGTGGCACGCCCCCTAAGTTGTAGGGTGCTTGGAAGAGGCTAGGGGAGGCATACGATGTAGTCGGTTGCCCCTGTAAAGGCGCAACGTAGGGGTAACTAGTTGTAGGGATAGATGAAGAGGCTAAAGGTGGTTGGGTAGAAGGCATAGCTAGGCTCGATGTCACCATGAGAGGTTGGACTGTGGTGACGGGGGCCAAGGGGTAAGAAGCCACCCTGGTGTTGATAGGGGCCAGGGTAGGCGGAATAGAGACGACAAGGTTTTGAAAAGGAGTGGATAGCAATTGAGCGGGTTGATGTTGATAGGGGGCCAAAACCCCAGTGGAAGTGGGCCCAAAGATAGAGGGAGAGGCCACGACTAGAGGATTTGTCAAAGTCTGGTCAGTGGTCAAAGCGATGGCTTGAGTGTCCAAGGGTTGAACTACAGATGCCGTCGATACAGCCGTAGTCGCGGCAAGAGAGGTTGGCATTCCATAGATTGGATTTCCCAAGGAGTCTCACATTCGGCTATGCACGAGATAGTGTTGCAAGGCCTTGACGTTGAGGTCCAAGAATCGTTTGAAATCTTGGTCCCCTTTTTGGACAATAGGAGTTTGGGGCGGGGTTGGACGAATAGGAGTTCGTTCGGTCTCCGAGTTGAACTCCATTGTAGGCTTGGTCACGGACGGGGTAGACGGAAGTGGTTGACGGCTAGCGTGGTTGACAAGAGCCTTGGCTTGGCTACGAGTCAAAACCATGCAAGGCAAAGAGGGTTCAGATTTTAGAAACTATGTTTTTCTATTTCAGAAAACCAGAAGGGAGTTTTTGACATAGAAGGGACAGGTTTTAGGCTGCTAGTTTTGAAAAAAAAGGACAGTGATAGAGACCGACGTCGGTTTAGAAACCAATGTCGGTAAGGAAGATAGCCGACGTCAGTCAAATAACCGATGCCAGTAAGAGAGGAAAGCTGACGTCGGTGACAGAACCGATGCCGGTGACTGTGTCTTCCAGAGAACCAAAATATTTTAAGATTCTTGGAAAAACAATGAAGAAAGCATCCTCACTCACTCAAACAAACAGATGAGAAGAGAAGAACTGAGAGAGACAGACAAGCCTAAGCGATAAATCCTAGGAATTAACCTTAGAATCTTGTGGCTTATGCCTTAGATGAATGTTTGGGGAGATTGGCTATAAGAAAGGTCCTATAAGAGGCAGTCTAGAGCTAGTTTTGGGTCTTGTTTTAGGTGCTCAAAAATCTGTGTTAGGTCTGGTACGTGGCCTGGTGCTAAGAAGCAAGCTCCCCTCACTTCACGATTCTAGTGGTTAGCTGGTCTCACTTAGCCAAGATATACCTCGCCTAGAGTTTATCCTCCGCCAGAGAACGGAGTGGGCTTCCCCCTTGGTGATGAAATCCAAGTAGGGTCACCGGGATGGGTAAGGTATCCGCTGGGGGATGAATTCCCAGTCGGGCCTTGTCTCAAGTAAGTTTTATGTTCGTTTTAGTGGATGTGGTCTGGTAGTGTAACATCAAGTGTCTACGATTTATTCAATATGCGGATTTAAGTTACTAGATGTGGACTAATGCAAACACAAGCAGAAATGAAAGTACGATACGTTTTAAGCCCAAGTCGAAATGTGAGATTTGTTATGAAGGCAAGTTTGAGAAAGGGATGAGAGTATGATGTTTAGACTAGTCTAGAAATGCAAGGAAGAAAGACTCATTTTAGTCTTGCTTATAGTGTCATTTGGAATAGAAGAAAGAGACAAGAAGGAAGGAGCCTAAATGCACCTAAATGAATGAAAGGAAGAGGAACCCGAGGAAGAACCTAAGGTCCCACCGGGCGTGCCAGAATGTTTCTATCGCTAATTTGCTTTCTACATTCAAAAGATGAATAAAGAAACTAAAGAAATGGACAAGGTTAGAAGTACCTGGATAAAGATTGTGCACCATAATCTAGACATTTGTGGACACCCCTCTTTGGCTGTGGAGGAATGACACCTGCAAGAAAAAAGAAACTTGGACAAGAAAATGTTAGATGGATAGGCAGTGGGTTGCCAAGCGAGAGCTTGTTCTCGGAAGTGTGAAAACTTCCTCAAGGGAGGTCAACCCACTGATAACAGATAGATAAAAGACTAAGAAGATACATAATGCCAAGATATAGGAGTGATAAACAAACTAGAAATGAAAAAAAAGATAAATGGTTACCTAAAAAGAGTTGTTGGGCTGATGACAGTCACCGAGGTCGGTAATGTTGCCGTCGTCGGTTTCCTAGTCTGCCGACTTCGGTTATCCTACCGACGTCGGTCGGGGAAGTAACCGGCATCGGTCGGGGCAGTGGCCTGTAGTCGGGTCTGGTCGGGTTTCTGGACTGTGGATGGGTCTAGTTTGTGAACAAGGTCGAGGTAGAGCTCAGGGATGAATTTGAATGGACTGGGGGATGGTCTAGTTCTGATTAGGTGCCCTGTATAGGGTCTTTGTTGGTAGGAGGGATGAGGGAGTTGTTTGGGATTGTACTAAAAGGATGACAGGTGAAAGGGAGATGGACAGAGGACAGGGCCTGAGAAGGCTTTTCAGCCTCTCAGGGGGGTAGGACAGAGGACAGTGGAAGACAACAGATGCCAAACAACTGAACACTAAAGAAAAGAAATGAAATGAAATAACAGACTGTGCTTACCTTTTAAGCTTGCTGAATGAAGAGTGGAAGAGCTGTTGTTGAGACCACAGAGGACTTTGCAAGAGGAAATCTCTGATCAAGAATCTTTGCACCTGTTGCTGCTATTGCACGAGGTCCAGAGAGAGAAGAAACGAATGCCAAAATGCCAAGAGAAATCTGTTTGCGAGCTCAAGGGGCCGAGGGCTGGAATGGATGCAGAAAGGAGTCTTGAAGGCTGCCGACGCCGGCATTATCACCGACGTCAGTCGAATGGTCTCCGACGTCGGCGGTGGCAGAATGGGGACAGAGACTAAAAATAGTCTCTGCCCATTCTTGCACGTCGCCGGGTGAGGGATTGTGGGAAGAACGGTCATGAGGATGATTAAATGGGCGCGAGAGGAAGATAATGAGAAGATTTGGCATAATAAAGGCTAAGAGGAAGGTGGAGGGATCCAAGGGAGGATCCAAGGTGGCAAGGGTGAGGTGGAAAGGGGGCCACTTAATTGAAATATTTAAGTTATTTTAAGCAAATGAGTGGAGGGGACTAAGGCCAAGGGTTAGGATGTGGGTTTGAGGCAGACAAGGGGGAAGAGCCAAGGTGCAGACACATTTGTGGTGTCTACACAAGTAAAGATTCTTATTATCAGTGTAATAGTTGGTAGGCCTCTGTTGATTCCAAATGAGCTATGTTTTTTTGTATATGTTAAAAATGTTAGGTTATATGATCACACAAATTTTTAGCATTTAATTCCTTTAAAAACATTAACATAAATAAGGAAACCTCATACTAGTGTATCAGTTGGTGTGTCTCCATAGTCAATCTAAATGATATAAAAATAGGTACAGATGTTGTGTCATATGATATTTATTTATAAATTTTAAGCATATAATTCTTACTGAAATTAAAGAACCATTATGAAAAAATACTCATGTCTTGATAGTCCATGAAGGCTAATAGAAACAAACAAAATATCTTTTCACTTTTTCTACAACAACAAACACTTTTACAACATCCTTCTCAAAGGTAAACAAGATTAAACAAATAAGGACACAAACACAAACAAACAAAAAAACATAATCTAATATATTTTTGGTTGATGGAAGATTTCCCATCACCTTGGATGCTCTTGCATTAGCTCCCATGCCCATACCTATAGTAATGTCCAAGATCCAACCTATCTCTCATTTACACACACACACACACACACACACACACACACACACACACACACACACACACACACACACACACACACACACACACACACACACACACACACACACACACACATATACATACATACATATATATATATATATATACATACATACATATCTATATATATACATACATATATATACATACATACATACATACATACATATATATATATATATATATATATATATATATATATATATATATATATATATATATATATATATATGTATGTATGTATGTATATATATATATATGTATGTATATATATATATATGTATGTATGTATGTATATATATATATATATGTATGTATATATATATATATATGTATGTATGTATGTATGTATGTATGTATATATATATATATATATACATACATACATATACATATATATATATATATGTATGTATGTATCTATATATATATATATATATGTATATGTATGTATGTATGTATGTTTATATATATATATATATATATATATATATGTATGTATGTATGTATGTATGTATGTATGTATGTATATATGTATATGTATGCACACACACACACACACACACATATGAGATAACACATAGGGACCCCATGTAGATTACTCAACCATCTCCATGATGTCACCAATCACATTTAAGATTCTTTTATGGCATAGGATCCCATTCTTATTTGGTAAGATAATGCCACTGAGAACAACCATGGGCACCAAAATTTAACCATTTATTTATATATCCATGCAATAGTCTATATCAACCCATCCTTTGATAATCAAGATCAAATTCTCTCAAAATATCTTTTATAAAGTAAAAACATGTTCTCTATCTCCCCAAATAACATGTCTCCCCCATATTGGGATCTTATAACCCCTAGTACATCCTCCAAGGTAACAATAATCTCACCTATCAGAAGGTAAAATATACTAGTCTCACTATGTTATCTCTCTAGCAATGTTTTCAATAAATCCATGTTCCCATGAATCTTTGGCATCTAGATTATTTATGGCAATCCGATCACCTCTAGTACCTTAAATTCATACTCTATGAATCCATAAATCCATGTCAATGCTCTCATCCTCCACTCCCATGTGGCCAAAATAGGTAATACTTTATGTATAAAATCATGTTAGCACATTTTTATTCATAATGAGCCACCAAATCATCTTAATCACACTTAAATCCACTCATAAACCCCTCAAAATAAGATAATTTATCCTAGATAGTAACTAACCCACTCCAATATCTTTTTAGATATTTTATCCACTCATCTAAATGATTTCACCACCATCATCAATGAATTAACTATTGGGCCTAAAGAATTCACTATTGTATTATGTAATCTCCTAAACTTAACAAATTATCTCATGATTTCACCACAACCATCTATGAATTAATTATAATATATAAAAACATTGATACTTTGGTTGATTTTTATATTTACTTTGATGAATTTTCTACTTTCATTATCGATTTCACAAAAGTAGCCAAATAAAAATCATTTTGTCTCCCTTCCCAAAGCATTAAATTCACCAAAATAACTAACATAAGACTTAAAATTATACTAATCAAGTTTTTTATCCTTTTTAACCTCTCGTATCTCCTCACCCACTCACTATGATGTAGATGCATAGGGATATAATCCATTTTACTGTCCAACATCAGAGTAAAATGTCATAAAACCAATCTAACAACTCAACACAATGAAATTAATTTGCACAAATAAATTTCATATAGTCCCCCTACCGATATATATATTCACACCCATAATTCAAATATTTTACCCTCCCATATCATTATTTTGGCATTTACCAACTAAATTTCTCTAAATTTCATACCAAGAATTCATTAAATTACTATAAATATCTATCAATGCTTGAAACTATCAATCTTTAAATATTTTATCACACATCAAAAAATCTATATTTTTTATTTTAAAACCCACAACTTACCATCATTAGGATATATTGTTCCCACATCTAATTATGTGACCCCAAAATCTTGGTCATCATCCAAGCATGAAATCTATGAACATGAATTATTCCTTTTCCAATCTATTCTATAACATTTAGCGGATAAGATAAAATCTATTACATGTACTCTCTAACATGTTGTGATAATTTGTATTGAATTTAGTACTTCCATTATTAATGGTAATCCATCCATTTATATATTCATTTTCACTTAAAATAATTTTGAGCATTTATCTACTTTCCTAGATGAACACTTGAGGGGGAGTCACCAAGTTCATTTTTAATTACCTAGGGCAATATTTTCTCCATAATAATCAATGCTCTACTTTGCCTACAATTATTTGAAATGGTATTATTTATTCACAACACCATTTCAAAGAGGGGTAAATGTAAACACTTGAATTTTACCATTTAGTGTCAAAATTCACTTTGACACACTAACCCTTCACCTTCCCACATTCAAATTAAAAATAACATAATTTCTATCCACTTTCAAATACTTGATTAATTATCAATTAAAATTATAATCATTCACATCATATTCCTCAAATACTAATTAAAAATCCATATTTTACACTTCATCCAACTAATCCCTTAACTTCATTAAACCACCTTATGGGTCATCTTATAATATTCAAATCTCCTAGATGACTCAACCAACTAATTTGACTCATTATTGGTGAGTTACTCAACCACCTCCCATTTTTAATCAACACATGGAAGTAGTCATCATCTTCATGGATGAGGACTCAAATCTGGTCATCAAATATTTAGATAATTTGAAAAACTCAAATAATCCTCAACCATTCATCTTTTATCTCATACACCTATAAATTGACATGTAATCC
The DNA here is from genome assembly GCA_037957365.1 of Torreya grandis. Lineage (NCBI taxonomy): Eukaryota > Viridiplantae > Streptophyta > Pinopsida > Cupressales > Taxaceae > Torreya > Torreya grandis. Next base: position 576,297 of record JARHVA010005954.1, read on the forward strand.
ATCAGTTTCAATCATCTACCTTTAGTCTAACAAATTGAATTATGAATAACAATGAATAAAATTAAATTAAATCAAATTAAAGCCATCAAAATAATTTTACACTCTAAATGATTTCCCAATTCTCTTTGCTTTGGAAAAGAGTTGAGCACCCACATTTAACATTCAAGAGAAAATATCTATATTTTATCACAATGGATAAGATGATGAATACTTAAAGGTTATAAATATTTTTCTATTGCTTTATTTTATTTGTTTCTCTATCTTAAATTTTAGGTTTTAGTTTAGTTTAGATTTAAATGTTTGATTTATTATCTAGATTAAACTCTAAATCTAATGCTTACACCTCCCCCTCTAAACATAGGGGTAGGTAATATCATATTTATTGGATCTCCCACCCCCTATAGTTAAGTTCATATTACCTATATAGAAAGGGGGCCTATATATATGGGGAGGGGGATGATATCTAATATATGATAGATAGGGCCTCCTCCCCTTCCTCCTTCTTAAATATAAGATAAGGGACCTTTATTATAATGATGGCATAACCCCACTTATACATTGAGGGGGACTCCTAATGCCAAAGAATTATATATATATATATATATATATATATATATATGATGGACTATATATATAAGGGACACATATATAGATAGGGGAGGGGTTACCATATAGTTTCCCCATATCATATATAGATAATATAGGCAGCCTTGACTTCAATCAACATAAATTCCTAACTCTCCCCCAAGACCCTACCCCAATAGAATAATCCTACCCTGACTATATACTCTATAGTTGAGGGCATAAGGTTTATATAGATATTCAACTTGGCTACACACACATGCATGCATGCATGCACGCGCGCGCGCGCACGCACGCACACGCACACACACACACACACACACACACACACACACACACACACACACACACACACACACACACACACACACACACACACACACACACACACACACACACACACACACACACACACACACACACACACCCATATATATTATATACCCAAACCATAACTTTAGAGTATATTAGTATAGATGGCCATAGATAATGTAAGTAGGATCAATATCTGTTCTCTAAATGCTTACCATTTATATATATTTATGGGAAGACTTCATTTGATTGATGAAGCATCATCCATAATTATTCGATCACCGAAAGTATTATCTATTTCTAATGGTCCATCTTCATATGTGTGTGTGTGTGTGTGTGTGTGTGTGTGTGTGTGATATGATTCAATCATATTGTAATCACTATATGTGATAGATAATGACTATATAGATAGAATAGATAAAGGCAGACCCATAACCTAAAGAAACCTATCGATATAAGGATAGGGGTCCCCATATATAGATAGGGTCATTGGTCTATATATCTTGAATAGAGATATAGAGGTAGGTGAGTGTTGCTATATAGATGAAATAGAGGCGACCCTCAATTGATTGATTGATAGGTGCTAGGTTGAGGGGCAAGGAAATTATATCTATAGTATCTAATCAATCTATATATAATCACATCAAAGTTAATTATGGGATTGGATTAAAAAACTATATACAATTAGGGACCATATCTATATTATATAGTTAAGGTTGGGGTCAATGGATACTCTCTATAATCGACACTTGACCCACCCTCTCTAATATAAATATTTTTATGGGGTTCAAATATCCATATAGAATATAGACATTTCCACCATATCTATATAGAATATATATTGTACCATCATACCCATATAAAATAAAGCTATATAATTTGGATGATCCAATTAACCTAAACTCCATATAGTGGTGGTGGCCTCTTTGTAGACACCCAATTCTAGCCACAACCAGCTTCCAACTAGACTTCTAATTGATTCCTACCAACCATTAAAAATTAAGCCTGTGAATCATTAAATGTCCTTATTTTGGCCATACATCATTCATCAAAGATCATAATCATGTTGAGGCATCCCTATTTGAGGTACTAGCCCTTATGAAATAATAACCTCTAATGCATTCATCCCTAATCACCTTGTGATATAATATCTGTTAGCTTGGCCTATAGACCCATTAAGTGGGTTACTTGATAAAATATTATAAAAACTAAAATTCTAATAAAATTGAATAATATAATTAAACAATATTAAATGCTTAGTTTATTTATAAATTTGTAATTAATGAATATCTAAAAATGGAAAATCCAAATATCCAAATATCAAGCCTTTTCATCATTACCTTTATGAGTTATCAAGCTCTTCCAAAATATCTAATTTGAGAGACATGCCTAGTAATTGAAAATCATAATCACATGATTTTTTTATAACTCAACTAGAGTTATCCTCAACTCACCTAGGGTTAGTTTGAATGTATTCCATGTTTAAACTCAGCCTTAACTCACCTTGGGTGAAAGTTGACTTTTGGAGGCTATAAATACAAGTCCATGCCTATTAATCTATAAGCTTTGATAGTGTAGTGTTATTTTTAGGATATACTCCATAAGCTTCATGAAATTAGTATTATCATGCCAAATTCATAATATAAGCCAAGATAATCAACCAAGACAAGGTGATAAATAAAGGTGAAGCCAACAAACCTCCATTGATGAATATTTGTTGATGCACAAACTGAGAAAGCTAGTTGAACAAGAAATTTGGAGCTCCAAATAAGGTAAAAGAATGTTTTATTTTGTGTTATAGTTGTCGTTTAATATGCTTGATTATTACCTATGTTCTCCCTAGTATCTAGGATATAGTTTTTAGGATTTTAGTGTGTTATTTTGAATTTGTTTTATTGTAATATCACATTACTAACCTCCCATTTATATATTCCTTGTTCACGTCATGGCACACCTAGTGGGAAATGCACCCCACAAAGTTTTTCCCAAGGTATTTTAGAATACACTCTTAATAATTCTCATGTCAAAATTCAAACTTGATAAAATAAAGTGGAAATTGAAGGTGCAAGGACATTTTTATGGAAATCATGAAGTTGTTCTATACAGTTGCTTTTTTTCTCTCTAGAATCATGATATTGTACTAACTATCATGAGTTTGTCCCTAGCCATAAAGGTTTTTAATAACTATTTTGTGTTGTAGGAAAACTCATGATATCATAATAACACAAATTTAAAGTCATGGTATTGACTTAAAGTGGTGATATTTTAATATCATGACTTTGTAAATATCGATATTGCCATAATTTATGTGCTATTGCATTAACTATCACAACATTATGCTTAATCGCCATGATTTAACTAGTTGTTTTATTTTTTTTAAGGTAGAGTTTGTGTTATTGTCTTAAGAGTAGTGGTATTGTCTTTATTTATGCATTATTGTGCTAAGAGTTATGATTTTTCACTAGCTACTCTATTTTTTCAAGTAATAGAGGCATTGTGCTAATAGTCATGATTTTGCAAGCAAAGTGGTGATATTGCTTTATGCTTTTACAATTTTTCACTCTATATAAAATTTTGGAAACATGAGATCTAGAATTGAAAATCCATTTGTTCACTCATGTTTTGATTATAAGCGCAAATACACCCTAACATCTTTTTTAGGACCCAAAGGCCAAGAGAAAATGCTTTTAAACACTATAAACTACAAAAATCATACTTAAATTTGGTGCTTTAAAAATATTTTTCCTTGAAGTTGTTTTTTTGTTGTGTTTAAATTTTTGAACACAATACCAAAAGGATAAAAATTCATCACATATTTCATTTTGGTGTTATAAATATTAACTCTCACCTTAGTTAAATACTCATAAGAGTTTTCATTTTTATGTTTTTTGTTTGAATGTTTGTTTAGAAATATGAGTGTCACATGTATGCTCTCCCCCCATCCCCTTTAGATAACTTCAGTGATAAAAAATGCTAACAATTTGCATTTGTTTCTTTGGTATAAAAGCATGGAAGTAAAGTCATTAAGGCCCTCCCCAAAATTTATATGAATTTTATGACTCCAAAATGACCCTAAAGTCCTTTCACTTTATTTATTTTCATTCATTTTAGCTTGTGGGAAAGAGTTCATCAAATCCTCATGGGTTCTCTAGGGAAGTGTTGACCCAAGAATTCATCTCCTAGCATCACTTCAACCCCACTCTATGGTGGGGTATATAAATTAAGTGTGACCCATTGGGATTCTTGTTTGAGTAGTTAAACAAACTCTGTTAGTGGTACTTAGCCTCAGAACATAGGGGAATCTTGGACATTACACTACATTGAACAATTAATGGATGTAGGGGTTGTGAAAAGGACAAGAAATTTTACAAAAAAAAGTTTATGAAAATCCAAATTATGTGATTGTGCCCTATTTTTTACCACACATATGGGACCATTTATAAATGATCAAAAATTGATAGTTTAGACAACCCCACTTGCCACAGATATATTATTAATGCAGGTTGAGTATCTTAAAGTTACATGTTGCCATACAAACTCTTGAGAGAATAGGGGGCCTAAAACACCTAATTTGCATGTGCTTTTACTTTTTCAATTAAAAAACTTAAAATCTTATCAAGATAAAGTATATAGATAAAATTTTATAGTACGATGCAACTTTATTAGTCTTAGGATTTAGAACATTACACTAAGGTGTTTTTGTTATTTTGTCATTTTTACTTACATGGTCTTGAGTCAAAACTATTTTTTTATCATACAAAATACAAAAAGATTCTTGTTTATACATCACTCCTTTGTTTGAAGAGGCATTATGCCATCCATTTGACATCACACATTTTCCTTAGTCATTTGATCCAAACTTTGTGTGTATGTCATTGATTTGAAAAGGGCATTGTTACACTTCCCATTTCATTATAAATATTGTGCCTTAAAGTCTTGAAACGAACTATATATCATTAATTTATATTAAAATAACTTCATTACACTACTTCCTTGTATTCAAAATTATAATTTTAAAATTTGTGTGCCTTTTGGATCTATGCCTAGTACCATCATGATGTTTGATCTTGTCTATCTCTTTATTTATTTGAAGAAACTATCCTTATAAATTGAGTTCATAGTTGGCCTTGATAATTTTAGATGCAAATAATGATTATTTTATACTTATGCCTTATGTACTTCTGGCTTAGGTGTTCACCCTCCACTTTTTGGGTTGTTTAACTTAGACTAATTTATTGCCCCATTTAAAGAATATTTTTTATGACTAAGTTTAGGGAAGTGGTATATATTTTGTATGAATAAAATTCAACATATTTTTCCAAATAATCAAGTGTGTGTTTAAATTATAATGCCTAGTTTGTGTCAAAGTGTTTCAAAATTTTCAGATTAAATATCTTGAATTTTAGACCTTGTTTTCCAAAAGACCTATCAATGCCTATTTGAGCCTAGACTTTGTGCCTTATTTTCCAAAATGCCTAGTAACCTTTATTTTTAAGACCTAGTTTAGATTTGTTTGAAACACTTTTTACCTAAGTTCAACATTCAATTTTTATTTCATCCACTTGAATTATTATTTAAGACATTTGATGTTAGACTATTTTATACAAAGTTTATCATAGAAATTTTTGGAGATACAACTCTAATTTTTAGACTAATTTAGACCAAGGTCATACCATTTATCCCTTAGAGTTTGTTTTTTATAGTTTATATAACTCTATGCCTTCATCATAAAATGTTAATTATTGATTTAGATATGTCTCATTACACTCATATTGGATCCATGCATAATATAGGTTATGATAATGTGGTTGCAAGAGATGACTTTACTCAAGACCCTTATGGTGATGATGGTGTTTTTGAGATAGATCCTTATCCTCCTTACACTACCCAATCTAGGGTACAAATATAAGATCCCTTAACCCATTATTTGGTTAACATTCTTCCATATTTGGAGTACAACCAAGAGAAAACTATGTAGTTTCTTGATAGCATACAATCAGTTATAGAACAAGTTCAATAATAATTTTATTACATCACTATGACATCATCATATGATCCTTATTTGTTTGATAAAAAATTATTTTAAAATAAGGATGGTGTTTTAGTCAAAGCCATGGAGGTAGGGGCCATGTTTCTAGCTAACCTCCCCCATAAAAATTTGCCTAGCCTAGTTAGAGTGTCTTTTAACATGGCTTATACCCAAACCATTAAACATGTCTTTACTAACAATCCTAAAATGTTTGTGTTGATGTCATATCAAAAACAAAATATGGTTATCTAAGGAAAGGGCCTCATGTAGGACCATTTTATATAAATGCAACAAGTGTATCAAGCCTATTTGAATCTAGTTCCTAACTTTAATAACATGGCCATGTCAAATGCTCCATTCATAGAATAAATACTTAAATAGGAGTATTAGTTGAATTTATAGGTCAAGATAATTTGGTTATAGACCCATTTACATAAAACACTTCATTAGGAGACATGTTCAATGTCCCATCCATTAAAGAAGTAACTACTACCTATAAATAGAACAATGTTCCAAAAATAGCGGATAACACACAAGTGTCTTCCAATATAGGCCAAAGTGGTTTAACTATAATGAAAACTAGTCCACAACAAGTGTCTTTAGTTAATACCATGAGTGGTTCACAAAATTAGAGGGAAGGAAATCATACATCCTAACCACAACAATTTACCTCTAATCCTAAAATAGTTGCTTCATTAGACACATAACCACAAAAATTAAGTTATCAAATGACAATTAGTGATTTGCCTTAATAAAATGTGACAAATGCTACTCCACATAAATAGGTGATGCATAACATTCCAAAAAAATAAGCATCATCTAGTTTCCCTTTCTAATAGAGGTATAACATTGTGCCACCTCAATAATGGGAAATAAATGTTCCACCTCAGTAGGTAGTAAAAAATGTGACTCTCTAGTCATAGACTAACATACCTTTATAATCATAAACATTGTCAAATAAATAATGTATATCCATTAGTCAAAGATAACTCCTAAACATCCAACAAGCATTTACTCCATAACAAGTGTTTATACAATAAAGAGGTACCACTTTTCAAAAAGTACCAATCAAGTAATAATTGCCTTTTATTCAACATGTGCCACAAATCCAAAGATAGGGCCTTGGTTCATAATAAGTTTCCCTTATTCATCTAGGTTTGACTATTCGGTAGCAAGTCCTTATGCAACCTCGATAGGCATAATACTTTACCCCAAGCTATATCCTTCCATTGCATCCATAATTCCCTCAAAATTAGGCCCATATATTGAATCCAAACTAGAATATCATAAAACAACACATGTAATTTGAACAATCATATTCTAATCTATAAATGCATATTCCTAGTCAGTTACCTCAGCAAACCAATATAAAATAACAAACCATTACTCCATTATACCCTTACTAAGGTAATCCACCTTTGACCTTCTAACCACAACCTTAGGCCAATGTTGTATCTAGTTTATTAGCACAAGAACTATAGAAAATGAAGGATGCAATTTTCACCATTCAATTAGGGAAATAAAAAAGTAAGTTTAAGTTATATGAAATATGTTAATACCCATTCAACATGGATTATCTATAGATACCTTTTCCTCCAAGGTATGAACCACAAAAATTTGATAAATACAAGGGTAAGGGAGACCTTGAGGTCCATTTGATAGATTTTTTTTGCTTGTCAACCAATGGCTTACAATGACATTTAATTACTCCTCTTGTTTCCCTAAATTATATCAAGATATGGTTTGGAGTGGTTCATAAAATTACCAAAGAAGTTTGTATCTAATTTTTATGACCTTTTAGATAAATTTGTGTAGTATTCCTATTATAATCTCAAACATTAGATTTCATTGGTAAATTTGACTCATGCCAAGAAAAATCTTTGTTAAATATTCACAAGATTATATGTATATGGAGAGAAATTTCTAGTCTTTTCACCCATAGCTTACCAAATAAATAATTGGCCACTAAATTTACTAAAAATTTTCACAGTGAGATATCTTATCATCTAGAGCTTTAGTATGTGCATATCTGCAAGAAATCATTGACAAAGGATTAATGATTGAAAATGACCTTATTAATAAAGGGATTATTAAGTTAACCTCATCAAACCAAAATGAGAACTAAACCCAATGAATAGGCTAAAATTAGAACCACAACGAATTCCAAGTGCAAGCATCGACCCTAGCACAAGCTAGTAACTATGAAAAATCGAAGAAGTTCAAATGCAACAAGAATGTTATTAACAATGGATTAATAAATTTTCATCATGTATAAATGGTTAGAACACCATATACTCAACCCCCATCATAAAAATAGCTTACTCCTCATCATCAAACCATTCAACAAGTGAAACCTTTGAATTAATCTAGACTAACTCAAAAAGTGTAGCAACCATTACCTTTGAAAACCTATCCTCAAAGAATAAATTCTCCTACTCATCTAGTCTTTAGAGACCTTAGATAACCCATTGAAGCTAGGTTTTTAATCTAACTACTACTAACATGATTAACTAGATAATACCAAAGCACTACATTGAGGGTATTCACTATCCATACTTACCATGTAGTAGCCCATGACTACACTAAATTTGTAGCTCATATTACAAGAGGTTGCATTTCCACCATCACCAATAACCCAAGACAAATTTCTGATAAAATAAGACCATTACTCACCAATTCTAATTAGACCATCTATGTAAGTAATCTCTTATTGACTTGGGATCATGAATAGGCACAATAATAACAAGGGATTATTATTTTTTGGATCTTATATCAATAACTTGTCATTGCCTCATGACCATAACCAAGTGCATAAATAATCAAGGCTTATCCTATCTAGCCCACCTCCACAATCATTTTATAACAATAATGATATTATATCTAATCCTTATTATGTAATCATAACTCAGTGGTAAAATATTACCATTCCCAACCTATAACCTCCCATGAACAAACCCATCTAACCCATCATTCTATCTTAGAATAAGCCATATGCCCATATTAAGGAAAATATATTCTCCATTGTAAAACAACTTTAGAAGATGCCCACACAAATATCCATTTTATATTTGTTTCAAACATCTACTATCAGAAATAACATTTTAACAGAGTTACTTGGCCAATCCCAAGTCCCAAATGACATATCCCCATACAAATTCCAAGCTTTGGTTTGAAATCTATCCCTATGCCAATAGTTCAAATTTGACCAAAGTTATATGTCATCCCTTGGCCATGTCCATAATAATCCATTGTATATTGAAGTTATCATAAAATGACACAAATTTAAATGTGTCCTCATAGATAATGGAGTGGGCCTGAATATTGTGTGTTTGAAGCTCATCAAGAATCTTGGATATATAATAGTTGATCTATTAACATAAATAATAGCTATCAAATCCTATGATAATGAAGAGTGAGAATCACAAGTTACCATAAACTTTCCAATTATCATTAGGCCATTGACCCATGATACACTTTTCCATGTGTTATTCCCTAACCTATCTTACAATTTTCTCTTGGGTAGACCTTGGATACATTAAATTTATGCAATCCATTCAACATTTCACTAGTGTCTCAAGTTCTCTCACTCAAGAATGGAGGTCACCATCAATGGAGATTTGCATCCCTATGAACATTGTACACATTTTGAGGATGAGTATGAAATATATAAATACCATTTTGGCCTAGATTTAGTTACCAAAAAGGATAAATGAAAATAACTACTTGTTTAATTACCATAGGACAATTATATAGACCTAGATATCCTTGATTCATCTTCACATATAACTCCTTTAGAAATGTTTAATCATTTTACTATTTTGGCTAAAGGCCCATGAGAGTATTTGACCCATCATTTCACATTGACAAGATTACATAAAACCATAAGTCATATGGAATAACTAAAGATAAAAAACATTATATGAAATGGGAATGAAAGTTAAAAGGTAAACTCCATAGTCCAACTCTTATCATTTCCACACCAGCCACTAGTCAAGTAGAAGACCCACTAGCCAATAATGAATCTAGGTTATATAATGACAAATTAGTTGATTTATATAAAAATACCAAATATCCCATTCCTATTAGTATCATGGAGAATCAAGCCTATGAAGTGGGAATCCTCAGACTAAATCATCAAGAAATACTCTAGCCAATTTTTATAACTCAATATAGATGAACTTATGGTCTTGGATTTAAAATGAGTAGGGGTGACCCCAGGTATCTTATTCATGTTCTAATTCCAACATCTAGTGAAAATGATGATGACATAAAAGTATATTTTGATCACAACATTTATTAATACCTCACCAATACCAACCTATTTGACACCAATACCATTTTTACCATTACATCATTAGTTTGACACAACCTTCTTCCTTTTTATCACCCTCAACTTATAGCCTAAGACAAATAATAATCCATAGTTTCTATGGATGATTTTGAGAATGATAAGGCCTTTCATGATTATATATCAATAAGAGATAATGTTCTGTTAAGAGACCACAAACAAGGGTTCTCTATCAAACTAGATCATACAACCTATTTTGGATACTAGGTAAATACCCTTAGCTATAAATAAAAGATTAAAACATTGAGGTCCCAAAGTGAAAACATATTTGAGGAAATTTTAAACTAGGATAAAATTAAGGAGTAAGACCAGTCTCTTGGTGAAAACCTATTTTAGGCATCATTAGATAGAGGTGTTCACCTTTCCTCAAATGAAGATCAAGAGACCACCAATGACGAGCTTACTTTTGGGTCTGAGTTTAGTTTTATAGAATAATAAGCCTTTGATAAAATTTCCTAAGAATTTAATACCATATTTTTAACATGGATATACCTTCCATTGGGATATTCATATTCATATTTTTTAGGGAATATTGAGAAACTAGCCCAAATACATGACTCTATAATTCTAGGCCAATTCAAATCATTGCCAACCATTCTGGAAGATGGATTAAATATCTTGGTAGAAAATACTACAAAAGTTAACATTGGGAATCCAAATGACCCAAAATGGATCAAATTATGCATGTCCCTCATTGAGGAGTAATGTGAAGTCTTTATAGCCATTTTTAGGGAATTTGTTGATATCTTTTCTTGGACCTATTCAAGCATGCCAAGTTTGGACCTCACCTTGGTTATACACCATCTTTTTGTACATCCTGATGCCAAAATTGTGAGGAAAAAATTATGCAAGATGCATCCTCATATTCATGTATTATTAAAGAAAGAGTTGTAAAAACTCTTATAAGTAAGATGCATATGACTGATCAACTATTTAGAGTGGATTTTAAATGTTGTGATAATTAGAAAGAAGACATAAGGAATCATAATATGCATTGATTTTAAAGATATAAATAAGTCCTATCCTAAATATGAATTTCCTCTACCAAATATTGACATGATATGTGATTCCATAGTGGGGTAAAAAATTCTTTCATTTATGGATGGATTTTTAGGATACAACCAAATTTGGATTGTGCTAGAAGACCAACATAAAACAATGTTCACCATTCTATGGGGAAAATTCTTTGATCAAGTTATGTAATTTGGTCTAAATAATGATGGGACCACATACCAAATAACCATGACAATCATATTTCATGATATAATGCATGACATTATTAAAGACTATATCAATGACATATTACGTAAATAAAAAACCCACGTTGATCATCCAGTCACACTATAATGAATATTTGAGAGGATTCATGAATACAAGGTTAGATTAAATCCTAATAAATGTGTATTTTTTTGTCACTTTATGAAAATATTTAGGCTTCATCATCTCTCATATAGGCATTGAAGTTTATCCTTCCAAAGTACAAGCCATTACTGAGATGCTACCACCTTCTAATTTGAAGTAGCTCTATAGTTTGTAGGGAAAAATTAAATTTATCAAATGCTTCATCTCAAAATTGGATTAAAAATGTCATCCATTTACACACTTAATAAATAAGGGTGTCATATTTCATTGGGATGAAGAATGCTAGAAATTTTTTTAGCACCTCAAAAAGTATCTTGATAATTCACCTATTTTGTCACTACCAATGCTAGGAAAATCATTCTTATTGTATCTATTTTCCATAGACAAATCCCTAGGGGAACTTATATCTCAACATGATAATGGAAAAAAAAATGTTGTGTACTATCTAAGATGTACACTAGTTGTGTATAAGCACAATTATATGCCTATTAAAAAAGCTTATTTAACTATGGTCTTTATAACATAGAAGCCATGGCATTACCAATAAGACCATGATTATTTCCAAAGTAGATATGCTCAAGTATCTACTATCCATGATAGTTTTACAAGGCCACATGGCTAAATGGATCATGCTTATGAGAGATTTAGAGATTGAATACATCAACTAAAAGGACATAAAGGTAAAATTCCTTATAAATAAAATTATTGAATCTCCCATTATAGATATTGAACCCCTTACTTTCTAATTCCTAGATGAGCCCATTATGACCATCATAGAAACACCTCCTGTGTAGCAACATTGGAAGATTTATTTTTATTGATCATTCACCTCACATGGATCAAGGTCAGGCCTATTGTTTATTATACCATAGGGAGATCTTATCCCTAAATCATTCTGTATCAAATTTCCCTATACTAACAACATGGATAAATATGAATTAATCATTATAGGGATTTTTCAAGAAACACATTGGAGTATTCAAAATCTCAAGGTTTATGGTGATTCTTAGTTAATCATCAATCATGTTAAAGACCACTTTTAGACAAAGGATGAAAATTTAGTGCCATATAATGCTATGATTGACATTATCAAATAATATATCACTAATATATATTTTGAACACATACCTAGGGCTAGTAACAATATAATGGATTTCATGGACACCATTGTCTCTTTAATCCGCCACACAAATAAGATGAAATAATATTAATTCCTCATTGAAAATATTCTAGTACCTAATCATAAACCTTTAATAATCACAATGATTTATGATATTCTTAGTCCCAACTCTATATGGTATTTATACCTCTTTACCTACCTTCATGACCATATTATGCCACCATACCTATCATGCAAAAAAGGACTTTACTCACCATGCCTCATCATATAGATTACTTGGCCCAACCCTTTACTATCATAGCTTTGATGGAACTCTAATTTGTTATTTAAATTTAGTAGAAGAAACATTAGCATTATGGGAAGTTCATGGAGGATTATGTGTATCCCACGCTAGTGGGGCCATCCTAGCTAAAAAACTCCTACATACAGGGTATTATTGGCCAACTATGGATGTAGATGCATCTACTTATGTAAAAAGGTGTGACAAGTGTCAAAGTCATGCCAATATGATTCATGCCCTATCCAAAACACTAAAACCAATGCTTATACCATGGCCCTTTAAAACATGGGGAATTGATCTCATTAGGAATATTAACCCTACCTCATCTGATGGACATAAACATATCCTAACTACTACTGAATATTTCACTAAGTGGGTTGGATCTAGACCCCTGAATTACATGATAGGAAAACAAATTTCCAAGTTCATCTTAAATTAAATCATCTATAATTATGATATGTCATCCAACATTATATTTGATAATGGGATATCATTTAATAATAAGGATTTCAAAGTGTTTTGTTTGGAGTACAATATCACCCAATAATTTTTTACTGCATATTACCCACAAGGTAACGATTGAGCAAAAACATCTAATAAAACCATTGTCAACATACTTAAAAATATTATCAATGATGTTGGTCATGATTGGCACCTCCATATCTTCCATGCCCTATAGGCATATCACACTAATTATCGTACCCTAATAAGAGCCACTTCATATTTACTAGTTTATGAAACTAAGGCCATCCTTCCCATTGAGGTTGAGTTACATTCTTTGCATATCTTATATAAACATGTCCTAGATGATGAAATTTATCGAGTAACTCACCCACAAGAGATATAATAACTTGATGAAAAATGCATAGCCACTATCAATATCCTTCAATCATAACAAAACCAAATCTGTGGCCACTATAACCAATTAATCAAATGTAGAGAGTTTAATATTTTTTATCTTGTTCATAAAGAAAACCAAAATAAAACCATAGATGAGAAGAAGAAAGGAAAATTTAAACCCAATTGGATAGGCCCATATATCATTGTTGAAAATTATGTCTCTAGAGTATACAGGATCACTAAACTAGATGGAGATTAACTTGATGATTAGATTAACATCATAAACCTCAAGCATTACTTTTCTTGAGAGACTTGAAGTATTGTTTATGAATCAAGTTTCCATTGTATCATAATATCATCATTTTATTTTTACCATAACACATACCATTCTACCATACCTTTCCTATTGATCAAAGTTATTTCTACCCTCCCTACCCAACCCCTTTGACCTTGGTTCCATTCCATTTATTCCTTGAGCACCTTCTATGTGAGGATTTAGATCAATTTTCAATAGTTGGTTCAGTATTCTAGAGAGTGGTTTGGTAGTTACATCTTTCATTTCTTATTCCATTTCTTTACGAGTGTTCTTGATTATAATTACCTTTGGGCAAATCATTATCCCACTCCATGATACTAATTATAAATTTATTTGAGAAAATTAGTATCATTGACCTATGCCATTATTTTATAATTATAATTGCCTATGGTAAAAACTAGGAACAACACCTTTTTTATGCCTTGTAGTTCCACCTTGCCATTCCTATTGCCATATTGTGCCATTTATCTACTATAAGAAATTGTTGTTACCTATTAAAATTCCTATTATATAAGGTGTAACTACAGTGACTTTAGGTCCTAATGGGACTATGTATGGAACACTCAATTTACATTGAGGTCAGCTCAATCAACTTTTTACCATGCTCTCACTATTTTGCAATATATTTAAAAGTTTGAACACTTTTACCATTTTATGAGTTAGACCATTTAGTATCTCATCATTCTCAATCAAGTTGAGATGATTCTATAATTTAAAAAAAAATTATAAAAGATATATAATATATTAAAAAACACAAAATCATTTCTTTTCAACAACTTCTTTACCTTCAAGATTCTAAGAACCCTTACTATTTCATAAGAAACCATATGTTCTTTAGTTTCCCTATCCTTGCTTATCATTATCCTTATGCTCTCACCATTTTTCAAGTATCTATTGTGCACATTATGTATTAAATTTTGATACATTAATGACTTCTATGCTTCATTTCAATGCTCTTGTTATTTTTTGATCCCATTCCCTTATTTCCTCTACAAAAGAATCTTGATTTTCTTCTCATCTTTTTATTCTATCCCATATCCTAGGAGAACTACATTTGGCCTCAATTTTATGTTGGACCTTGTATCCATGAAACTATGTAGGAAACATCCACTTTCTTAGTACATCTATAGTTATCTTAGTGAAACCTTCCCTTTTATTTTATTCACCCCATTATCATTTTGTTATTTCATTGTCTCCTATAGCCTAGAGGCAATTTTCATTGTCTTGTTTGTTCTCTATTTGCACTAACATTGTGACTAACCATTGTTTGTGTTTGTTTTGATTTTATTTGTTCACTTTTTATTTCTTAGTGTTTTTTGTTTCTATTTATTTTCTTGTCTGCCTATTTGTTTGTTTTCATTATTACGACTTGACTTAGTATATATGCATTCATTAGGTGATTCCTTATGCATTATACTTAATTCCATCCATATTCATTCGTCAACATTGTCATCATATTTTTTTATCATTGGTTTATTATTATAGAAAAATTATTGGATTACATGTTAGTTCTTAATCATATTATGACATTGTCCTCATGGTGTTATATATCATGATGCATATTGTCACGTTCTATAATAAAAATAAACTAAAGAAATCTTACAAGTAATGAGGCTATGGTACTTCTTATTGGTCACCATAAATTTTTTTGATCTATCCTAATAATTTCCAAAATATAGAGTAATTAATCAACAAAATAACTTTAATCCTTGCTAGTTAGGATGTGCATATTCATCCTAGCAAGTTACATGAATTCATATTTATTCTCTATACTAGTTTAATCTTACTCTGTGAGTATGAATTCAATATGTAAGCCCCAATTTTCCAGTTTGCCATATTATCCCACCCATAATGAAAATGATTATAATAAATTGTGGGAAAATCATTGTGTTTCAATCCAAACTATTGTACCAATGATTCTAACTGCCTTTGGTCAAATAATTGTATTTTGATCTACACTGTTGTGACAATGATTATAACTACCTTTGGGAAAATTAGTATGCTTTGATCTATCTAGATTTTAATGATTTTAATTGATTTTGGGAAAATTATAATCATTATTCTACCCAATAGGGGCACATTTTAATTTTGTTAATGGTTATAACCACCTTTTTGCAAATCATTAATTCTTTATCCTCCCAAATAGAACATGTTTTCACTTTGCCAATGATTATAACTACCTTTGGGCAAATCATTATTTTTCATTTTAATGATTATAAATACCATTGGGAAAATAATTCTCTTATTACCTTTTGTTTTGGATAATGATTATAACCACCTTTGGGAAAATCACTATCTATTTACCTAACTATGCCAATGATTATAACCACATTTGGGCAAATTATCCTTTTTATCTACCCATCTAAGGTAGGTCATTGTGCCACTGATTATAACTACCTTTGATCAAATAAATATTTTCCATCACTTTTAACTTTTGGTCCCATTGTTTCCTTATTTTGAAGGACCAATCACTAGCCTTATTTGATAACTGCTCCCTTGAAGGGGAATCCAAGGCTTACCTATCACTTGTTGGGTCATTATCCATACAAAAAAATTTCATTATTTGAGAAAAAATTACTATTACTATATATTTTAACACCTTACCAAATATGGGATAATTATAGACACCCACTTATGGCCACAATTATCTTCCAACCAGACGTCAAATTGATTCTTACCAACTATTACAAATTAAGCCTAAGAATCACTGAATGTTCCTATTTTTGTTGTGCATCAATCATCAAATCTCATAATCATGTTGAGGCATACCTATTTGGGGTAATATCATGTATGAAATAATAACCTCTCATAGATTTATCTCTAATCAATGTGAGACATAAAAACTATCAATTTGGCCTATAGACCCATTAAGTGGGGCAATTTATCAAATCTTAAAAGAGATAAAATTTTAATCAAAATGAATCATATAATTAAATAAGATTAAATGCTTAGTCGATTTATCCATTTGAAATTAATGAATATCTAAAAATGGAAATTCTAAAATTTAAAATATCAAGCCTTTTCATCATTGCCTTTATGAGTTGTCAAGATCTAAAATATCTCAAAATATTTAATTTGAGAGTCATGCCTAGTAATTGAAAATCATAATTACATGATAAATTTTAAATCAACTAGAGTTATCCTCAACTCACTTAGGGTTATACTGAATCCATTCCATGTTTATACTTAACCTTAAATCACCTTAGGTGAGAGTTAACTTTTATAAGCTATAAATACAAGGCCATACCTATTGATCTCTCATATTTGATAGTTTAGTGTTATTATGCATAATTTACTCCATAATCTTCATGCAAGTATTACCATGCCAAATTAATGATATAATCCAGGCCAATCAACCAAGCCAAGGTGCCAAGGAAATTTGAATCCAACAAATCTCTATTGATGAAGATTTATTGATGCACAAACTAAGAAATCTAGTTCAATAATCCATTTAGAACTCTAACGAAGGTAAAATAATGTTTTCCTTTGTGTTCTAATTACATATTCATATGCATGCTTGTTACCTATGCTCTTCCTAGTGTCTAGGCTATAAGTGTTAGTATCTATGTGTGTTATTTTGATTTTGTTTTATTGGACTAAAAAAATACTAATCTCCCCTCTACATATTCTTTGTTCATAAGTATGGTATCAAAGAGATATATCTAATACCTATCTAGGGAGGGCTATCTCATCACTTGATATTCATAGTTTTTAGAGTTTAGATGAAATTATGGTATATCTCTAGGTCAAGATATTCCTATTCAACTTCTTGGGAGATATCATTTATGCAATTAATAAATATTACATATGTAATATAGTCAACCATATATAATGATCCAGTCATAAATATCCCCATACAAATATCTATTAATGAATTATATATATAGGTATCACCATTATAATCCTCAAACTAAACCTAAACCTCAACCTTAATCTATATATGGAGTGGGATTAGGAGTGGGGTAAAAATGTAGTCTCGTATGGAGGTTTTAGGGGTGGTGCTTGACCAACAACTACCTTATATAGATATATAGATAAGGGGATGACTGGGAGGCCTATCAATGGGTATGGATGATCTGGTCCCCAATATAACTATAGAGAAATATAAGTGGTGGGTGACATAAGGGGCAAACTAGACTTTAGATATCTAGTGGCCCTCAACATCCCAAGCATAATTATAGATACATGAGAGATATTCTCTATCAATATATGGATGGGATATAATATATTGTATATAGTTTAGTTGGACCCTTAGGGGCACAACCTCCCTATATAAATCATATAAATGGCACCCCTACCCCCATATATAGATGGAGTAGTGAATAATTGATATTGATATTTAGGGAGGGAGAGGATATCCACACCCCAACTTAAACTATAGTTGGGTTTCCCTTCTCTCCTTCAAGGAGTGACCCCAAACTTACCAACCCATTTATAAATAGATAGAGTATTTTCCACTCCATATATGCATAAGGGCAAGGCCTATCTAGAATAACTCCCTCCCCCTTCTTCCCCTCCAAATAATTATAGCAAGAGAGGATGGAAATGAATGTTAGACATAGTCTATAGTTAGGGCCCACACCCATATAGATAATAGATAGAGGGGACATCTCCCATATAGATAGAGGGAAATATTTTATTGATGCCCATATAGATCTATAAGGCCATATAGATAGAGGGGATGACTAGGGTATGGCCCCTATAGATTTTAAGGCCCCCAATATATAAATCATAGACGGTTCATCCCCCATATAGATAGATGGAGAGACCATACTAATTCCTATATAGATTTATAGGGATTTGAGATCGATCATACTAATTCTCATATATATTTATAGGGATATGAGATTGTGCTAATGTGCATATATCTATAGGGATAAATATATCTCTATTTTCCACACCTTGATATGTATGAGATATAAAGGAGGGGGAGGCACCCTTATTTCATATATAAATCAAATCCCCCTTTTTCTATATGGGATTAATATATCTATTAGAGGTGGGAGATGTTATCTCCCATCCTCTAGCTCTTTGAGTGTTAAAAATTATCTATAGTCAAGGGGGGATAGACCTATATATCTATGGATTGAGAATATATTTATGTATAGAGAGGGGATCTTGATTATAAAGAGCTTTATTTACCTCAATAAAATGAGTGAAAACTACTTATAGATGGATATATAGGTTGTTATGCATATATAGGTATCCTCACCTAAAAATATGATCTCGTATATATTTATTCATGAGTTGGGAGTGAATACGATGTTGGGAGGAGAGGATGTAAACCGGAAGCACACAATTTGATTACCAAACCAAGCAACTTAATATGCGGAAATTAACCAGATTCACCAAGTAACTAGAATTCAAAATAACACAGCATATGAGAGACAATACCAAATTGTATTAACACTTTATACAGAAAAGAATACAATAAAGAAGATGCCACTTCTTCTCCACCACCTTACAGAGGTTTCCCACACCTCAAGTGAACAGTAATTCTTCTCCCCAAATCTCTCCCTCTCACAGGTCCCAACACCCAACTCTCTAATACAGAGTTGGTGTTCACCTCCCGTGCTCCACGCACACCACAAGTGCTCCACGCACTCCACAAGTACTAAAGGTACTTCAAGTAGATCTCCCATGAATCTGCAACAACCTGCAATTCAACAGACCATACTTATGGAAGGAACTCCCTTGCCTTCCTCTTGCTCTATCCGAGTACACACCTGTACTCCAAGTAGATCATGCATGATACTGCTCCCTGTTGTGTTGCTGTCTGTATGACCTTGCACACCTGAAAATCAAACAATGGTTCTATTCACCTGTGAACCTCGACCTTGCACACACATACACCTGCAAATCAACGATCTTACTTACCATGTAGATCTCCTATATAGGCCATGCACCTGTGACCAAGATCCTACACTCTTGAAGAACCCAGCTGGCTCTCCAATCCAGCACCAACACACCTGGTACTGAGGCACTAGGAGGAACGCACCATAACTCTACCTCACACACAAAAGGAGCTCATAATTATGCTCTCTTACTCCCTAGCACACTTTTCCAATACAACCATGAGTCTATTATATAGATCTCATCCAACAATGATTAGACATCTAATTACAATAATTAGATCTGCAGCTATGAGTCTAAAATTAGATCTCTTCATGCAAACTCTTGGTTCGTTAGCTAACTGCCCGTAAATAGCTCGCAGTCGAACCACACAGGCGACCGACATCAGTCCCTGTCTGCCTGGGGTCGCCGACGCCGGCCGATATATGACCGACGTCGGTCGCCTTCCTGTCTTACCCTATCGACGCCGGTTGGCCAGACCAACGCCAAACACTTCTGACACTTAGCAACTCATTCTGCAACCTCCTCCATGTCTGCATTAGTGAAGCTTTTAGCTCCACAATCCTAACAATCTCCCACTTGGAGATAAACAGCTGCACTGTACCTGTACCTGTACTCTATCTAATCTATTTCCTGGTTTGTATCCCTCTTCAAGCTCCCACCTGAAGATAACCCACCACACAATTTGTGATGTACCACCTGTCATCCGAGTACCCTGCCACATCCGAACCTACAACACCTGTAGTGAAGTCCTGACCCTGCATAGCAACACCTGCTACCGGTCCCTCTCAGAAAACTTGAGAATCCACTTCCCTGAATTGGCTCCTAACTCTCTGACAACTCCCACTGCATGGGAATACTCAGGTCTATACTAGACCTCATGTGATTTCGGACACTGTACCTGTCCAGCCCTTAGTGTGCTCTGGCTCTGCATCCTGAACCTCGCCAACACCTGATTCACATCAGCTCCCACTCGAGACAAAATCAACCTGTGATCTCCATGTCTCTGATGTCAAAGAATTCCACTGCTCCAAACTCCTCATGACATGCCACTGAACTAATCTTACCCTTAGCTCAGCAAAATCCTGTATGTACACCCCTGCTAGCTAGCAAATATACCATCCACATACAGCAACAGAATGATGTTGCAATCACCATCCCC
>JARHVA010005954.1:607500-615000 GCA_037957365.1 Torreya grandis
GAAACTCTAAGTTATGCCACCATATACATATTGATTATAGATTATTCTAATGAAAATATATATTATGGGGGTGACCCTATATATATATATATATATATATATATATATAGGGTCACCCCCATAGTATATATTTTCAATATATATATATATATATATATACATATATATATATATACTTTAGATATATAAATAGGGCATTTAGAATAGTATTTAGTCATTCACCATATAGATATGGGAAGTCAAACCTCCTAATTTCAATATAACCCCACTCAATCTAACCCCAATGTATTTAATGACCCTATTTGTATCACATATATAATGAAATATATGGTGATGGATACACACACAAAATATTATATATGCCACCATCAAATGAGAATAAGTGAGGGAATCCATATGGTTTATGTAATCTCATAAATTTTACCATTGATCTCACTTTGTCATATACACTATCAACCATTGATCTCATCATAGAGAGTGAGATAAATGGTAAACCATTTATATCAAAAGTGAGATATACCATCTCACATGAGATAAATAGACATGGATTATAGAATATAGTGAGTGTTGACCATGGATCTCATGAAATACATATTTTTAGATAGATAGATAGGTGCATCTCACTCATATCACATAGTTAATATATGAATGATTAAACATGTCATGACCAAACAAAATATTGGGGGTTAGATAGATATATAGGGCCATATAAAAATCTAAGATAGATATAGATATAAATATAGATGATCCATCAATAAATATGAAGTGAGATAGACCATTTCTTTCCATATAGATAGATAGAGCTTATATAAGTGACATAGAACATCTTACTACTAATGGGGGGTTGATCTAAGATAGAAAGGGCCATCTCATGATAGACATTTAGATTGAGATATATAATTTATATTGATCCATAATTTATAGTTTTTTAGATAGATAGATAGATAGGGCTTATATATTATATTAAGATACACTATTGACCAATATAGTGAGTTTTAGCCACTCACCATCTATATTTCTTAATGTCCATCTCAAACCATAGAGACATATGGTCATGTATATAATTAATGATGATGGATAGATATATATATGTTCCATAAAATGATATCATTTATATCTATATGATCTATCTCACTCTAGATAGATATAGATGAGTGGGGGGGATTATCTCATGATATATTGATATATAAATATATATGGGATGGTTTGCATATACCGATGCTAATGAAAGTTTATCTCTATCTATATCTATATACTTTGATATTGGATAGATATATAGGGCCATTCGATGAGGTAGATAAATAGAGAGGACTTATAAAATATAATGAGGTATACCATCTAACTTCATGAGATAAACCATCTCATGCATTACTTATATAATATAGTTAATGTTTACCATTGATTAAATCCCATATATAGGATACCTTCTCATGATAGATAGTGAGATATACCACTCAATATTAACATAAAAGTGGGGGATTGATCTCACAAAGTGAGATATGACATATCACTACCAATGTGGGGTTGATATCACATCACATGGATAGATTGGGCCTACATAATACAAAGAGATATATAATTTTATGATAGACAATGAGAATAAACAAAGTGAGTGGGGGGTCAATATTTCCCTATATATCCATATAGGTTGGTGTCTAATTATATATATTTAATAGAGGCCTAAGCCATATCTATTCTATGGATATATAATAGGGGCTGATACATATCTTGATTGAAATATTCTATATATATAGAATAGAGGGTTGAGCCATATTTTGAATACCTATTAGAGAGTTTTACAAGATAGATAGGGATCATATGACAATGTCTCTATTGGAGTGATGCCATATAGATAGGGTTTGGTTGGTTTCCCTATAGATATATAGGATTACATAAATAGACATATATATATGCCTATTTTTATAGTGGAATTGGATTAGTGAAATAGATATATACAAATCTATCTCTATATCTATCTATAGAGAAATTCTATCCCTATTCTGGTATGGGAGTAAGAATGGTCTATGGTCGGTTTAATGTAGTGTCTAGATTATTATATCAAAATGGATCATATGGATTCCCAATAATAAAGATGGGATGGCACTTCTAAATTCAAAAGGCCATGTGGATATACCTTCCATGACCCATGTATGTCCAATTGGGAAACTAATACAAGGGCATCCTATAAGGACACCAAAACTTGTTCAATTTTGTCTTATATTGGTCTAATTAGTGTCTTATAATTTATAGAGGTCATTATAGGTCCATTATCAAAGTCTAGGGTGACTCAAAGTGCATATAATTTGAATTCTAAGTTTTCCTACCAAAATTTCCTTTTTGAATATTTGAATCTTGTAAAGCCTTGTATGAGGAATTTTGTGAAATTTATTTAGGTGGTAGGTGTGTTAACTTTTCTAAGGGTATTGAACAATGTAAAAGTTTTATAAATTTTCATTATAATAATTTAATTATGCTATATGTGATATATTATGTCAAGAATCAAAACATGTAATGTATCCAAAAGAGACCATTCATAGAAAAGGATCAAGATTTAGTTATGAGTCATCTTCTATAAGTTTAGAGTTAGTTTTTATTTATAAGGTAGGTCATTCCATTCAATATGATGGATGGGAAAATATATACAAAGTTTTTATGATTGAATTTTGATGTTTTTGTAATATTTATTGTTAAATAATATAGATAGACCTTTATTTTAAGGTCATTACATACATTGTGATTAATGAAAGAATGGAGTGAGGAATTGTTTCGAGGTGTATTTTAAGTTTAATTAATTTGTTATTGAATAATATTATTCTAGGTAAGAATTGTTTCTAGGTGTATTTTAAGTTTAATTAATTTTTTATTGAATAATATTATTTTAGGTAATCCAAGAAATCAAAGTCCCTATTAAGAGAAGAGAATACAAGCCCCTGTTGGCTTGCTTGATATTGTTGATGACTTGTTGATGGTTGATTAACTTGTTTATGTTTTGTTGAATGAGTAAATATTGTGGTAACTATTTTATAATGAAATTTAATGATATTATAATATTTTTAAAATGTATTTTTACTTTTATATATAAGTAAAGGAGAACCCAATTTAGAGGTGGCAGTCTCAAACCCTCTTTCCTAGATTATTGACTATGACTGAGACTGACATCTCATTTCTATGCATGAAGTGGTATTGATATTAATTTGGCATTCTGTTCTCAAGGATAATATAGGCTAGTTTCAATTTTTAAGGTGTAAAATTGAATCAAGAAAATAATACTAATGGGGATTATGAAACTATTCATGGAAACCCTATTTCTAGTAATAGAGCCCATATAACATGACTATGTAAAGGAATTTTTAGAAAGATATGATCAATAATCAAGTTGGAATACTAAATAATGATTTTATGAGTTAAATTTAATTTATTTAAAAAATTTATAACCTTAGTAATGGTCCAATAATGTGTTATAAGATTCAAATATTAACACAAGCTTGTAGTTATGGAGTTTTTTTTAAATAGTTAAGTGCATGTTGGCATAGAAAGTTATAGCAGTGGATGGATTTGAGATAAATAAGGATTATAATTTATGTACAAGGTAATAATTAAAAAAAATTTAAACTAATTTTAAGAATTTTATTCACTTTGATGCATTTTCAATTAAATTTAAATAGCTATCGGGTAGGAACAGTGAGAAAGAAACCCTAAACTAGGGTTTACTCCATAACTCACATTATAACCATTAAATAAACCCAATTCTCTTTAGTTTTACTATATTTAATATTATATAATATATTTTCATGGTTTTAAGTTGGTATGGATCCTTTTATATGGATAATAGTGACTATCATGCATTTTAGGCTTAAAGACGCCTAATAGAGAGGGTTAGTAGTAGGAAAGTGAACTTGCATGAAGAGATAAGCCACCACAATTGGTCCATAGGTATAATTTGTCATTTGAAAAAATAATTTAGTTTTTTTTCATAATTTAATTTATTTATTATATACCACACATTGATAATTGTGAAAGGGCTATAAAGACTAATGTAGAGTGCATTCAAAGTTGAGTAATGTGAAGTCTTAGGAGTGGAAAGTATTTGTGAGTTGATGAAAGGGTAGAGAGGGTAATGAAACCCATAATAATTTAAAAAAGTAAATTAAAAGTATAATAACCAAGGTTAATTTTTAAACCATTGTAGGAAGAGTCAACCTAAGAGACGTTGTCAAAGTAAGTGAGTGAGAAATAAGGATAAGTGTGAGTTCATTTGGTATATCCTCTACATGATTTTGATATCAGAGATAGAAAAAAAAATCTTGTGGATTGCTTAAATTTTTTACAATATGTGTTTTGAATTATAATGGAGGATAGTTAACTAGGTTTAATGCTTCATGGAGAGAACTAACAAGGATGATGATGATCTGGTCAAGTAAATGGTTGACTAGGTAACTCAGTTGATTGATCCATTGGTGAAGAGGATGGAGGATATAGAGGATGTTCTTAGGGAAAGATAAAAAAGAGAATAAGGTGATGATTAACAACAAGGTCAATTAATACCTTGAAAGTAAGGATGAATGAGAGAGAATAGAGTGGTGGCTCAAGGGAGACAACACGAACATGCAATAGTAGTTAAAAAAGGCATGGGAAAACATCATGAAAGGTAGGTTAGACCATTTGAAGATGGTATATTGAGAAGAGATGAAGTTATAATGAGAAGAGGACCTAGATATAGATTTTAGGGGTAATGTTGGAATTACCAAAGAGAAGGACATGGGGTAGTAGAGTATCCAAGGAATATTAATAGAAGTATGCAATAATAGAGAGAATAAAATGAGGAGAGAAGACATGAGAGGAACAAGTCATTACTCATGAGGAGTGTTTTATTATAGTATAATCATGTTAAGGAACCATCCCAAAAGAGAAGCCTATTCAGAAGCAAATGCAAGACAAGAGGTAAAGTATGCAATTTGGTAATTGATAGCGGTAGTATTAATAATATTATTTATTTGGAGATGGAGAAAAAGTTGTGCTTGAAAAGGATGCCACATCTAGAACCATACAAAGTTGCATGGGTTTAGAAATGACACCAAATATGTGTAAGTGAATAGAGTTGGGTTGAGTTTTAGATAAGAAGGTATAAATATCAAGTTTTATGTGCTATTTTACCTATAGATGTGTGTCATTTATTACTAGGGAGACCATGGTAGTTTGATAAGCATGCTGTCCATGAGGATCAAGCAAACACATATAATATTAATCATCATAAAAATGCATACACACTTATCCAATTGAAAGGTGAAGTAGATAGGAGAGATAAGAGGATGATGATGATGATGATGATGATGATGATGATGATGATGATGATGATGATGATGATGATGATGTTGATGATGATGATGATGATGGTGATGATGATGATGATGGTGATGATGATGATGATGATGATGATGATGATGATGATGATGATGATGATGATGACGACGACGACGATGACGATGACGATGATGATGATGATGATGATGATGATGATGATGATGATGATGATGATGGTGATGATGATGATGATTGTAAGGTAATATTGGAGTGAAGTAATGTAAATATTAGGTTTGGTCAAAGCACCCAAAGAAGATAAGGTAAATTATGTTGAGTTGATTGATATTCAGCATTGTGAGTCCACAAAGATAGACATGATAGAGGATAAATAAGATATTAAGGTGGAAAAAAATAGTTTTAAAAAGGAAGAAGAGGATAGAGAACCAATGGGATTGCTTAACAGAGAAGAAAGTCAAGGTAAGCATGGCATCTAAGTCCATGAAAGAGAAGACAAAAATATAATGATTGACATAATAGCTAAGATGGATGAGAAAAGGCTTGGGATTGACACCAAGAAAGTGAAGAAGATGGATATTTAAATTTATAATATGAAGGCTACAAGTTTTATGTCTAATGAATTATTTTGTGATGAAAATGTAGGGTTGGAGCAGGCAACTAAATAAGTGGTGGAAGATGAATACAAAAGTTTGTAAAATAATCTTAAACAAAATAAGGATGTGAAATAATTGATCCATATGCAATAAGACCATGAACAAAGTGACCTTGATGGAGTGACTAATCAAATATATGATACAAAGAAAGAGATCATGTAGCCCATATATATGTAGAAGATTTAGGGTAGTAAAGAGGATGTTGATGAACAACAACAAATCAAAAGTGTACATAAGTATGAAGTATAAAAATATAAAGCACAAGTTGTGCATGAGAAGAAATGGGAAACATAAGGATAATTGGTGAAGGATGAAGGGTTAATAATTTTAGTATTATTTGAAGATATAGATAAGGAGAAGTTGGATTAGTTTGAAGAGGAGGAACGATGGTATACACATGCATAATAAGAAGAAAGTAGCAGCTATGTTTTACTTAACACTATTGTTTCATGTGAAGGTATGAAGATGAAGTATGGAAGGCCTAAATATGGGGTCCAATAACATTTTCACCTCTATGAGAGACAAGTGGAAGTAGATAACTTAAAAGAGGAATTTTAATGCATTCAGGTAGTAGCATATGCCAAGTGGATAACTCAAAAACTTGTGGCAAAGCTTTCTCAACTTAGTAGTATGATGTAGGGGCATCCTATAAGGACCAAAAAATTGTTAAATTTTGTCTTAGATGGGTATAATTAGTGTATTATAGTTTATCTATGTCATTAGGGGTCTATTTATGAAGTCTAGGGTGACTCAAAGTTCATAGAATTTGAATTCTAAGTTTTCTTCCCAAAAGTTCCCTTTTGAATATTTGAATCTTATAAAGCCTTGTATGAGGAATTTTGTGAAATTTATGTAGGTGGAATGTGTGTAAAATTTTATAAGGGTATTGAGAATTTTAATATTTTTATAAATGTTCATTATAGCAATGCCATCATGCTAGATGTGATATATTATGTGAAAAATCAAAACATGTAATGTATCCAAAAGAGACCATTCATAGAAAAAGATCAAGATTCATTTATGAATCATATTCTATAAGATTGGATTTAGTTTTTATTTATAAGGTAGGTATTCCATTCAATATTATGGATGGGTAAATATAGACAAAGTTTGTATGAATGAATTTTGATGTTTTTGTAATCTCTGTTGTTGAATAATATAGACAAACCTCTGTTTGAAGGTCATTACATACATTATGATTGATGAAAGAATGAAATGAGGAATTTTTTTTAGGTGTATTTTAATTTTAATTAATGTGTGATTGAATAAGAGTCTTTTATGGAATCCAAAAAAGAAAGGTCCTTGTTAAGAGAATAGAATACATGGCCCTGTTGGGTTGTTTGATATTATTCATGACTTCTTGATGGTTGATTAACTTGTTTATGTATTATTGATCAAGTAAAGAGTGTATTAAATTTTTTATAATACCATTAAATTATACTATAATATTTTTACAATGTATATTTACTTTCAGATATAAGTAAAGGATAACCTAGTTTAGAGGTGGCAATCTCAAACACTATTTCTT
>JARHVA010005954.1:620000-637500 GCA_037957365.1 Torreya grandis
TATTATAATAAATTATTAAATTTGTATATAATAGTGTTTTTTCATCCCCTTGATATTTTTCCACATATAAGTTATGTTATCTTGTGTTCTTGTGCTTTATGTTTATGTGGATAGTTGTTTATGTTTGCTATACCTATGTTCTTGATTGAATGATTCATGTTTGCATAAGTAGAATTGATAATTATTATTTTTTAAGACTGATTTACCCCCCATATTAGTCATTTTTCTTCCAAAATCTAGTATCAAAGCTGTGTCTATTAAAGTAGGTCTAAAATATTAAAGGAAGATCCTAGAAGTAAGGATGGCTAGTCAACAAGCTCAAGGTGGTTTCTATAACAATAAGGATACATTATTTAATGGATATAATTATGAATTTTATAATTTTAAGATGAATATATATATTATGTCTTAATTTCATTATATTTTTTAGTTAGTTGTGGCTGGTTATAATGATCCTCTTATTCCACCAATTGATGCAGTAAGTAAGAAAGCTAGTGAAAACAAATCCAAGGTAATGAATGTTATTTGTTGTGTCATATCAGAGGAAGAGATTGTAAAGTTAATTTACTATATATTATATAAAGAGATATGGTACAAATTGAAGAATATCTATAAAGGAGACACCAAGGTGAAGATGACCAAGTTGTAGACCCACCAAAGATAGTTTGAAAGTATAAAGATGAGTGAAGATGAAGCAATTGTATCTTACCTATTTACAGTTGATGAAGTTTTTAATGTCATTACATGATTGAGAGAATAAGTGAAATAATCCAATATTGTTAAAAAAAATTAATATCACTAACTCCTAAGTTTGACTCTAAGGTGTCTGGAATATAAGAGATGCAATATTTATACAAGCTAGAGATGGATGGATGTCATGACATCTTGACTACCTATGAGATGATAAATAATGAAAGAAGACATCCCAAGAAAGAAACAACTTTAAAATTTTAGAAGTAAAAATACAAGAAGGTCAATGATGAGAAGTGCTCAAATGTTTTCAAGGCAGAGAATTTTGAAATGGCGGAGAATTTTGAAATCGGTATGAGCGGGAAAAGAACTGGGGAGAATCTGGCAGGAGGAACAGATCTAGGTGGAACAGTAGAGGAAGGAGGAAAATGTGGAGGGTCAAGATTCCTAACTGAGGTAGACACAAAAAAGCCGTTAGCAGTCTCTGAGCTCTATGGTGGGGCCGGAGAGTCTCCATCGAAAGAAGTAGTAGAACTATCCACAGAGATAGCGAAAGATAAAACTATTTTTAACACAGAGAAGAACCTTGAAAGGCAGAAAGGGGCCCATGAACAAAGGACCTGGTCATCGCTGTTTGGGAAAAAATTGACAGGGAAATCCATCTTCCCCTCGGTGACATCAAAATCTTGCTGGGAGAAAGGTGAGTTTCAAATATTCATCCCAGATCCATTACTTGATTTTTTTATTTCTTCAATGGATCTCACCCTAGTAGGGAAATTTCAAGGAGCAAGACCAAATATAGATTCACTCAGGTCTATGACCAAAAAGAGATGGGCCATACGTGGAGAATTTGACATTGCACCTATGGTGAATGGTTTTTTCTCCTTCATCTTTAACTGTGAAGAAGATCTGAATATGATCCTGAGTAAAAGACCTTGGTCTTTTGGAAGAAGCACCCTTACTATCAAGAAACGGGAACCAGATATGGATTTATCTGATTCATTTTTCTCAACAACTCCTGTTTGGGCAAAGCTACCTGGGCTTCCTTTAGAATTCTGGCATGAGGACATCTTCAAAGGAATAGCTAGTTCATTTGGTGAGTTAGTGGCTATGGATAAAGCCACGACTTCAAGAACTAAACTCCAAAGTGCCAGAATCTACGTTAAAGTGGCGGATCTAAACCTCCTTCCCAAAAAAGTGGATCTTATCTCCAAACTTGGTAAGAAAACCCAAGTGATTGTTTTCGAAGATCTACCAAATTCTTGTTATGTGTGTAAGAAGCAGGGGCATTAGGCTAAGAACTACCCTAATAGGGGAAGACCCACTTCAAAAAACTTTCAGGTAGGGAAAAATATTAAGACCCAACAAAAGAAAATATGGAAGGTTAAAGAAGACTATCGAAAGATAGGGAAGCCTCAAGAGGCCTTAGCTAACCCACACACATATAAGGTTATTTCTACTGCTTCAGTAGAAGTGAACGATCCTAATATAAAAGGAAAAATAGACCCCCTTGTAAAGACTTCTGATGTCCTGATGGAAGAAAAGGGGAAGGGAACTGAGGACAAAGTATTAGATCTTCTATCTGAAGAAGAGGTTATTGTTTCTACTCAGAACTCTCAAAGCTTAGAAATTCAAGTTTCAAAGATGCATGATAATGAAGAATTAGAGGAAGAAGAAGTAGATCCTGAAAGAAGAAACAATATAGAAGAAGTTGAGGATGAATTGAGTGAAGGTCAGCTTGGGGAAAAGCAGGATGAACCAAAGGTCGAAATTACTACTCCAGCTAAAGAGGTCCTCAAGGCAGAAGAAATGGTTTAAGATGGTAAAAAATCTAAAAACCAAAATATTAAAGGAGAGATAAAGAACAACTCTAACCACATTATGACAAGAAACGGTGGAGTGAAAGCTAATAGCTCTCAAAGGAGTAAAGGAGGAAAAGAATCTGGAAAACAAGCCAAATTAAAACCGGATGTAGGTTCGTCAGAAAAACCTGGGAAAAAATATGCTAAGAAGAACAGAGAATTGGAAAGCAAGCTCAATATAGCAGATGGAAAGCAAAAAACCATGGGGCATTATATGAACAACAACAAAAAGAAATGAAGATTCTTAGTTGGAATATAAGGGGTCTAAATAGCCTTCTTAAAGTAGATCTTGTTAGGAATTTTGTTAGAGAGCAAAAGCCAGATCTCCTTCTGCTTCAAGAAATTAAAATGAGTAAGGAGAAAGCTAAACAGATCAAAGACTTTAAAAATTACACCTTTAAAGCTAGTAGCTCTGAAGGCGCTTTGGGAGGTACTGCGATTCTATGGAGAAAAATCTTTTTACTGGTTCAATTCTGATGGAAAGTAAAAAAAAATTGGTGGTTAAATTAATAAATGTTGACCAAAAGGATAGTTGGTATGTTGTTAATATTTATGCTCCTAATATCAGGAATGAAAGGAAAAAGGTATGGGAAACTCTCTCAAAGCTCAGAAGGAATGATCACTGTGGGCATTGGATTTTAATGGGAGACTTTAATGTCCCTCTATATGATTATGAGAAAATGGGTGGTAATACAATTCAAATGGAAGGGAGAATTGACCTTATGGAGTTTATAAGCAAAGAAGGTTTAATGGATGTGGAGCTGCAAGGAATTCAGTACACCTGGAGCAATAAGAGACTGAACAAGGAATGCATTCAGGCCAAGCTTGATAGGGCTCTTATCTCCCCAAAATGGATAAAAGACTATAATTGCAAGTTGGAAGCACGCCAAAGAATAGGCTCAGATCATTTCCCTCTAATATTCTTAGCGGATAAACTAAACCAAAAAAAGAATCATCCATTCAGATTTGAAAAGATGTGGCTGCAGCATCCACAGTTTGAAGACAAAATAAAAGAGTGGTGGAATATCTCCATAGAGGGATCAGCTCTCTTTCGAGTTGTTTCCAAACTCAAAAATGTTAAAAAGAAAGTTAAGAAATGGAATAAGGAATGTTTTGGAAATATTTTTATGGAAAATAAGATCATCAAGGAGAATATTAGAAGAATACAAGAAAAAATCTAGCAATATGTATATACTTCTGAATCCCAAAGAGAAGAAAGCGAACAATTGGTTCAGTACCAAGACATAATAACTAAGGAGGAAATTTATTGGAGACAAAGATCAAGGGTGCAATGGTTGAAAGATGGAGATAAAAATACAAAGTTTTTCCACCTCTCCACTTTGAAACATAGAGCGAAAACACATATTCATCATTTGAAAAAAGGAGCTCAGAAGATAACAGAGGAAAAGGAAATTAAGGAGGAAATGATTTCATTTTTCTCCTCCCTGATGAAGGCAGATAGAAACATCGACTTGAAAGGTCAGGCTGACATTCTACGAGTGATTCCCCCATTGATCACGAAGGAGTAGAATAATATGTTATGTTTTATACCTAAGGAGGAGGAAATTTTTAAAGCTGTAAGATCTCTTGGAGGAGAAAAAGCTCCCGGACCAGATGGTTTCCCCATGTTCTTTTTTCAAAAGTTCTAGAAATTTATAGGAAAGGATGTCAGTAAAGTGGTGAAGGAGTTTTTTGGAGCTAAACAGATACTGAAGGAAATTAATGCCACTTTTCTATGCCTTATTCCAAAGAAAGTAGGTGCGGATAGTCCTGATCAGTTCAGGCCGATTAGTTTGTGCAACTCCCTCTATAAGATAATCTCCAAAGTACTTACGACCAAACTAATCCTTGTGATCCCCTCTATAATTGTTGATCAGAAAAATGGATTCATTCCTGGTAGACAAATCCTCAACTCAGTTATAATGGCCCATGAGAATATTCATTCACTTCTCAAATCCAACACCGAGGGGTTCTTAATGAAAGTAGATATAGCTAAAGCATACGACAGGGTGGATTGGCATTTCCTTTCTAAAAGCCTTTTTGCCTTTGGATTTGAACAAAGAGTGGTTGATATTATTAAACAATTGATATCTACTACTTCTATAGCTGTGTTGGTAAATGGGACCTTGTCTCATTTTTTCAATCTGTCTAGGGGATTAAAATAAGGGGATCCTATATCCCCTATTCTGTTTATTATCATGGCAGATAGTATGGGATGATAACTTGGGGACTTGGTTCATAGAAGTCAGTATAAAGGTCTGAGACCCTCTTCGCATCTTTATCTTGCTCCCATGGTCAATTTGTGGATGATACTATTTTCATGGGATAGTCTGAAGTTACTGAAGCAAGGACTCTTAAGGAAGCAATTAATCTGTACACCTCTACCTCTGGACAACTGATAAACTGGAATAAAAGTGCAGTTTTTTTTACTAATACCCCAGTTTATAGACAGAACAAAATTGCTAGAATTCTTGATTGCTCTATAGGCTCTTTTCCTTCCAAATACCTTGGTCTCCCTTTTGGATTGAAAGCCCCTGAAGCTTTTTGGGAAGGTCTTATTAATAAATTTAGTAAGAAGTTAGCGGGATGGAAAGGTTGTCTTCTTAGCCAAGGAGGAAAGTTAACTCTCCTCAAAGCAACTCTTCAAAGTATACCCACGTATGCTTTGAGTCTTTTTAAAATCCCCTCTAAATTTGCCAAGGCAATTGAAAAAATCCAAAGAAACTTTATTTGGTCAGGTTCTGAGGAGAAAAGGAGAATGCCTCTTATTGCATGGGATAACATTTGCAAACTGGTTAAGGATGGTGGACTTGGTATAAGGAAAATAAGAAGTATGAACACTGCCCTTTTAGCTAAACAGGGATGGAGGGTCTATCAGGAAAATAAAGAATGGAGTAAAATATGGAAGCATAAGTATTTATTTAAGGCACAGTCACTTCATGACTTCTTTACTACTCCAGATATTTCTCATCTGTCTGCTATTTGGGGGGCAGTCCAGGGAACAAAACATGTTCTTGAAGAAGGTAGTGCATGGAAAGTAGGTAATGGTAAAAAGGTGAAATTCTGGGAAGATATTTGGGTAAGAGGTAAACCCTTATAGGAAGAAATCCAAGATAAAGATGTTATAGAAAGATGTAAACAAAGAGTGGGGATAATGGTTAATCAATACTGGCAGAACAACACTTGGGTAAACCTCACTGACTATGATCAAGATCTCAAGGATATTCAATTATCCCTAAATGCTATATCCCTATATCCTAATCAAGAAGATAAAATTGTTTGGTATCAGGAGCCAAGTGGACAGTTTAAAGTCTCTTCCATCTTCATCTCCAAGGGAAATGGCAGAAAACCGTTATGGACAAGAGCCTGGATTAAGGGGCTCATTCCTAAAATCAAGTTCTTTTTTTGGACCCTTCTCCAAAATAAAATTTTGACTCTGGATAATTTACAGAAATGCAGAATCAATATTGTTAACAGGTGTATTCTGTGTAAGAGAGACCTTGAAGATAGAGATCATCTGTTTGTGAATTGTTCCTTCACTCAGCTTGTTTGGAAGGAGGTTCTCAATCTGTGGGGCATTACATGGATTCATCAAAAGAATGTTGAACTTTCTCTCAAAAGCTGGTATTGCCCTTCAAAGAATCCTGATGTTCTCTTCTTATGGAAAATTACTCTTCCCCATATCTGGTGGGGAATTTGGAAGGAAAGAAATAACCAAATATTCAGAAACAAAGAGCTCCCTGGATGGGTGGTTGGCCAGAACATCATTAGAGCTCTAAAGGAAAAAATTTCTTCTCAAAAAAATCCAATATCTAATCTCAATGTGGATAATCCTCTGAGGAAGGATATTATTCTCAGTGAACCTGATAACCCCAGATCAGGTGTGACTTGGATTAGTCCACCTCAAGATTAGATTAAAGGTAACTTTGATAGTGCAGTAAAAGGGAACCCGGGAAATGCTGGTTGTGGTGGTGTTCTGAGAAACCATGTGGGAAGGGTTATTGATGCAATTGCAATTCCAATTGGTATATCTAATTGCCACATTACCGAAGCTACAGCTGCCCTCCAGACCCTTAAATTAGCTGTGGACTCGGGATATTCCAAATTGTGGCTTGAAGGGGACTCTTTGAATGTTATAAATATCCTTAATAATAAGAATAATGTGTCTTGGACCATAGAGGATAAGGTAAAGGAGATGAAAACTCTTTTGAACAAATTTGAAGAAATAAAAATCACCCATACCTACCGTGAAGCCAATGGTGTTGCAGATTGGCTAGCTAATTGTGCTGTCTAGGAAGGGCAAAAAGTGAGGTGGGATGAAACCTTAGTAAGGAATGTGGATTTAAGGGCTATCATTTGTCTCGATGCCACACATGCGAAAGAAGGGAGGATTGGAGTGTAATAAAATCTTAATGAGTAGGAGGAGTGGCAGTACGAGGAAAGGAACCCAATTATTAAAAAGCAAGGCCCTCAATAGGGAGAAGCGGATCCTAAAAAGCCATAAACAAATTCGACGTCCCAATCAACTTGACAGCAAGAGGATCCAGGGTAATATCCACAGTAATCAGGTTTTAAAGAAAATGAGTATGGCGCATGAAAGGAAGGGAGAACCTCGTAAGCAAGAGCCCAAGAGCTGTGTAGAATGGAGAGAGAAACCCCAAGTCTAGAAAATTATGCAGAAAGGAAATGTAACTAGCTACATGGAAAGACTCCATGGCTCTAAACCGCATATCACGATGGCCTTCTTCAAAAATTGGTCTGACGACAGGGTCACCCTACATGGTATAACTGTAAATTTAACTGAGGATTTTCTTGCTGAGGTTACAGGGTTGTCAATGGAAGGAATCAAATTTTCAAAGCAGACCAGCGTTTCAAATGAGGCATTTTGCAAGTTCCCCAAAACGGATGAGGAGGAGCAGAAGTTGGTCAAAAATGGGGATTTTTATGAGCTGGATCAGATTAAAGGGATATGGAGAGACGTCTTAAGCTGTATAAGGGAGTACTTCATCCTAGACGGTAGAAGCAAATGAGTGCATAAGTTCCATTTTGTCTTCCTCAACCACTTCAAGCATAAGGTTAGCTTGTCTTTTCCTTTCTATCTTCGCTACTCCTTGATTCAAAGCCTTTATGCTCATAGGAAAAAGGATTTGTGCCCTATTCTTCACGAAGGCCTAATTCTGCTTATTAAAGGCTATTGCAAGAATAGGGCAATGGTTAAGTATCCCAAACAGGGGAAAAATAAGTTGCCAGGGAATAAAAAGAAAGAAAATGTAAGCAGAAGAGGAAAAATTAAGACCCCTAGTCCCAATAAATAGAATGCAGAAGAAGAAAGGGGTCGGGAGAGATTTGAAGAACCCGAGGAGGAAAAATCGGAGGAAGAAGATGGAACAGAGAGTTGGGAAACCAACTCTAGTAATGATGAAGAAGGATCAGAGGAAATTGAAAAGGATAAAGTCAATACTGAGGAGGATTATGTTACCAGAACAGAAGAGATGGAGGAAAACTAGAAAGTGGCAGAGGAAGACACTGTCCAAGAAGATCCTGGTGAGGACCCAACTTCTAAGAAAGAAAAGGAAATATCTGTCCAAGAAGATATTCAAAACATGGAGATGGAAATTGAAGATGGAATCAATGAGCGGGAACAAAAGAGCAAAGATGACTTCTTTGAAGAAGATAGGAATAGCCCGAATAAAAAGTCTGAGGATTGGAGAGGAAAGAATTAGAATGATGAAATATACACCCCTATGACTTGGGTTAACAATAAAGCTGAGTCTTCTTCCCAATTAGATTCCTGGTTGTGTAGGGAGATCATTGATCTCAAGAAAAAAGTGGAAACTTTGGAAGATTCTCTGAAAGTTGCTTGGAACAAAGTAAACAACATGTAAAATCAGTTAAGCGAGATCCCTGTGAAGCTCAAAGCTTACGAAAATAATCTCCGAGAGTTAATAAAGGATAACAGAAAGAAAATGGAGGAAGTAACATCCAACATTTGTGCAGCAGCTATCAATATAGGTAAACGAGCCAATGAGGAGACCAAAGCACTAGAGGGTCCCAAAAAAAGGACAAGGCAAATTTCCAGAAAGAAAGATACACAAAAAGGAGCTTTGCTGGAGGTTACCACCCAGGAAACTACTTTGAAAGAAAAAGAAGCCATGAACTTGATACTGGAACTGGATGAATAATTTGGTCCTTCTTGTCGGTAAAGAAACTGGTACAGATCTTTGTTCTTATTTTGTTAGTTTTTGTTTGTTGTATCTCCAGACTTCTGTTTCTGGGTTTTGACCGGATGTATCTCTTATGGTTTTAGGACCATTCAAAACCTGATTTTGCTACTTCTCTGTAGTGTTTTTTAGGCGTTGCCTGTGGGCTTTGCTATTCTCTTTTTCCTCTCTGTTAAAGGGTTTTGGGGCCCCTTCAAAACCTGATTTTACCTCTAATCTAAAACAATGTTTTCAAGGAAGTTGAGGTTTGGATTTGGTAAGTATAAGGGTAAGTTTCCCTTCAAATGTTTCAACTATGGCAAGATTGGTCACTTTGCATCCAAGTGTCCTAACAAGGATAAATCTAATAATTATTAAGGACATGATGAACATCATGATGATGAAAATAAGGCCTATAATCCTTAAAAAATAAGGAGTTAAAGAATTATGAAGGTAAGAAAGGAACTTTCAAGAAAAAAAGAGATTCTATACTAATGAAGATAACTCTTTTGATGTAAGTGACTCAAGTGCATCTGATAGTGATGATGGTAGTAATGAACCTAAAAATGATAATAATGAAACCATGTTCATGGCCATATAATCTATAATAATGAGAGTTAATCAAGTAGGAAAGGCCTTATGGTTGATATAAAATCAGATGAAGAAAAAGCTAAAGTGAACCTTAAGGTAGAATTGGTAAGTGCTCTAGAGGATTTGAAGTTCCAAAGGATAAATAATCACAAACTAAGATCATTAGTTAAGGACTATGGGGAGAAGATTATCTTGTTTCAAGAAAGGCTGAGTAACACTTCCAAGGAGTATGATGAGATCATCAATCAAGTTGAGGCACATATAGAGGTAGTCAATGCAATCCTAAAGGCTAAAGAGGAAGAATGCACCAGGTATGAAACTAAAGTGGAATATTTGAAAGGTGAGTTGAATCAAGCATATATCATGGTAAGGACCTTTATGAGGTTTGAAAATAGCACTAAGGATTTAGATGATATATTAAGTAGTCAAAAGTCTACAAGTGATAAGACAAGTCTTGGTTTCAAAGAAAAACAAAAGGAATCACCTCAAGTCAAGAAAGATAATATTGAAGAGAAGAATTTCAAAAGGAAAATACCTATTAAACAACCTAATATTATAAGGTATACTAGTTCATTCAATGGTTACTATTTTATATGTAGTCAATTTGGTCATAGAGTAAGAGAGTGTAGAAGACCCTCCAAGATTGAGTACTCATGGGACTATGGAAGGAGTCATAACTCACATCAGTCAAGAGGTGTGTATAATGTGGTTAGATATAGTTGTCATAATATAGGACACATTTAAATATTCTATCCTAATAGAATTAGAAGGTCATCAAGTCAAAATAAGATGTTTGAAGCCCTTAGAATGCAATAAAGAGGGAAAATGAATGTATTAAATCCAAAGATAGTGAAGATGAGTCATGATTAGTATACAAGATCAAGTGGACTATTTGATATGGTATATCATGATTTATAAGTAAAATCAAGTCAAGAATGCCTATTTTTAGCTCACATTGATGATCAAATAATTGATTAAGAGATAAAGTCTATTGTTCTAATCAACCCTAAAAGAATATTAAAAGACATTCAATCTTATGAAAGCATGAAGATCTAGGAATCTATTGAACTAGTGTTTTTTTAGTGATCCATGGAAAGGGGTGACTTAATTAGGCTTCATGATGACACTTTTGTATTATTAGAAGCATGATGGATGCTTGGTTTGAGGGGGAGCTATTTAGGATGTTGGCTGAGCTTGATCTATGTTGAAAAGTTGAATTAGGTTAAACTAAGGTAATATGAAGGAGGTATGCATGAATTAAGGGGAGAATGTTCATGTGTTTATTTATAACCTATGTTTTAAGAAGGTGTGATTACAGATGGTAGTTTTTTGAAAACCCTTTATTAATAATGTCAAAGGGGGAGAAAGTTAAAGAAGGGAGATGAGGGTGCTTAAATTAAAGAAAAGGAGATGAAAGTGCTCAATTTAAGAATATTTTTCCATCAATGACAAAGGGGGAGTTTTTTGAGAATTTTTTTAATTGATTTCAAGGTTAAGGTTGATGTCATTGATGTCAAGGTGCATCTGATAAAGATGAATGGTGAATTGGTATATGATAAGGAAGACATATGATATGAGAGATAATTTTAAGGAAACCTATTCTCTCTATATTGAGATAGAATTTAAAGGAAATCTAGTGATTCTTATGAGTTTTATGTTAAGTTTTATGTATAAGGTAAGCATGTTTGAGTACAAGTTCTTGAGTATAGGGTTCTTGATAAGTTTAGTCATAACAAACATTGTCATATCATGAGCATGTGCATGATGAGAATGGATAGGTATGTATAGAGGTATGGTATTGTATAAATAACATGGAAGGAATGTTGGAAAGGTTTATAAACATCAAAGGGTTTTTTAAAGTCAATTTTCAAGCTTTAATTACTTAAAGATCCTAGTCATGATATTAGTCATAGCATGAAGAGACCCTTTGAGAAGATATCAGATTGGTGTCATAGTAAGATGAATTCAAAAAGGAACACTAGGTTTTATGAGGTTATTTAATCTTTAATATGAGGTTTTTAATCACTCATAAGATTTTTAATGTGAGCCTATAAGAGTAAGACCTTTATCCCAAGTATAAAACTAGACTAGTTCTAGACCCTGCCTGACCTAATGAGGTGTCATGAGGTATTTTAAATAAATATGAAGAATTTATGGTAGTGGTTGATCATGTTAAGATATTTTAAGTGATGTATATGAGGTTTTTATATATTGGACATTGGTTATAAGGTCAATTTCAAGGCCTAATGTGACTTGTAAATCAAGGCCTAGAGAGTAAAGAGAGAGATAGTGATCAGATGGGGTATTGGGATCAGATTCCCAGGAAAGAATGAGTATGTGAGAATTTTAAATGTAATTATAGATTTTAATATGTGTTTTTACCAAGTATAAGGTCAAATTTTACAATAAAAGACATAAAAGGTGGTATTGAGGTTCTCAAGTACATAAAATGAAGGGTTCTCAACTTGAGAAGGACTTTTAAGTGTTAATTGCCATGTGTAAACTCTGCATGGGAACCTAATCTATTTAGGATATATGGGGAAGGGTCATAGATAATATATAAAATCATTATTTTTATAAATGAGGTGTAATATTTTATGAATAATCATTAACACCAAAAATAGTGTTAACCCTCTTTAAAACCCTAACAATGTCATGATGTGAAATATCTGATTCTAAATTTCTCAAAATGGTTTGATATGGATATTTAAGTGATCAGATCATATATCCAACTCTCTCAATAAATTACAAGTGTGGTTGGTTTGTCAAGTGAGTGAGTAGACCTTACAAGAAAGGCATTATTTATTAGAGATTTATTGTAGCAATCAAAGTTGACCAAGTAAAAGTTGCTAAATGGATGAAGGTTAAAGTTTGAGATTTGTATTTTGTTTTCCATTATGTTTTATAACCAATTTATAGTCTTCAATTATGGTAAAATGGTCTTAGAAGTTGACTTATTGCTAAAAGGGTTAATGGTGTAAACAATGAGAAAACTAGGTAGAAGTGAGAATTTATATAGGGATGTCTTATGATGGATTAGGGATGAATAAAAATTCATGGATAATTTTTTAAATACTTTTAATACATTTTCATGTTTTATATATGTTTTGGAGGTTAGTGGATATGATGCAAATTTTGCTCATAAGTTGACCTATCTAGTGTAAATGAGACAACGAAGGTGTAAGGTTATGAGATTGGTTTGGAAGACCAGTATTGTCATTTGAACATATTATATATCTATATTATAATGGTATAATTATCACTTAATATAATACACATGCATCAATAATATTTTAAATCAATCATATATGTGTTGAAGGTCAAAATCACCATGACTAGTCTTTAAGGGAAATTAGCAATTCTAGGTAAGCAAGTTGGAATGACGTGTTTGAGGCTCTACACCTTGATATGAAGAACAAAATGCATATGATGTTATTATTTGGTACATTTATGTCCTATTAAATATTTTAATAATGTTTTATATTTATTTAAATTGATTAAATGGTAAAACCAAAATGGGTTTATTAGTTTAGGTTTGATTATGTGTACTGAAGGCAAAAGATTGGTTTGCAAGACCAATATTTCACATTAGACCTTGTGATATTTTTAATTAATAATGATGTGTGTGTGTGTGTGTGTGTGTGTGTGTGTGTGTGTGTGTGTGTGTGTGTGTGTGTGAAATTATATTATAAATCTGTCATTTTTAAATATAATTACTCTTTTATCTATTTAAGATGAAATTTTTCATGACTATGTTTTATGGCTAGTTGGTAGTTTTGAGTGGACTACATGTGGAGAAGGGTTTGAGTCATTTTGTCCTAAATTTTTAAGTATAAATCATATGGTGATGGCCCTGAGGTCATATATATATATATATATATATATATATATATATATATATATATATATATATATATATATATATATATATATGATTTTTTTCATGGTTTTTTTGGCAATTTTGACTTTATGCTTCAGTGTTTAAAGATAGACTTTCTAGGTATGCACAAGCCTAATTATAAATAGTGTTAGTGGTGGTTGAAGATAAAAAGTGTTATGGATCCTAGATGAGATTATTATGGGTATATATAAGTGTCATATCATATGTTTATTCTATGTGATGTTTTTTAAATTTCTCCAAAGAACACCAAATGTAACATGTCCTAAATAGACCTAATATGATTAGGTCTCCATGAGACCTAAAGGTGAGATAAGGCCTAATTGAGGTAGTTTAGATCTAAATTTACTCAAATAAAATTTTATCCTTATATATGAGATGATATAATATCCATTTCATGTTATAAATAAGAGGGAAAGGGTGTTTATCTAACTAACAAGGATATGAACAAGTGACTTTTATAAATACTAGACAGTTTTAGGAATATTTATGTGTGTAGAGTATAAGTGAATGAAAAAACACATTTATGATAAGAATAAGGTATTATATACCATAAAAATAGTGTATAGTATAAATTATTAATATTTTATAGAGGTTATACATATGATTATCAAGTTAATATGACCTGATCAAGTCAAAAGGAGGCTTAGTTGAGGGAAGAAGGCTAGAGGCTAGTTTGAGAGAGATGGAAGCGTGTGAAGAGATAAATAAGGAGATCATCATATATTATATGAGAAACAAGGTATTTTTAATTTTGTAAATTGTTTCAAGTGGTTTAGTTGGTGATAATTCATTTAGGTGGTTGGTGCTTCCTTGCAAGTGGGTGATTATTAAATCCTAGTTAAGTTGGTGCTTAACTAGTTAGGGTTGGTGCTTCATCTGAAGTTGGTGCTTCATCTAAAGTTGGTGATTCAATAAATTTAATGTTTATATTATAATAATATAGTAAATTTTTATATATCAATGGGTTTTCATCCCCTTGATTATTTCCCACTTATAATAGTGCTATCTTATGTTCTTGTGCTTCATGCTTATGTGGATAGTTGTTTATGATTCGTAGACCTATGTGATTGATTCATGTTTTATTAAGTGGAATTTATATGTAATATTTTGTAAGATTTATTCACCCCCATCTCAATCATTTTACTTCCAAAAAATGTTGGAAGATCTGGCCAAATAAGGTGATATTCATGCAGATTGGTTCCTCCTCCAACCCCCCTCTTTATAAATGGAAGAAGTTCCATATATACCTATATCGATATAAAATTTGTTGCTTGATTATATATATGGGTTAAAATATAACTCTATGTAACATCACCCTATAGTAAATATGACCTATTGCATATAACCTATGACATATCCCATGATAGAGTTAGATAAATAAGATCTATAGGAAGGATGGGTGATCCCTATCTAGAGAGTATTCACTATGAGATAAATATAATGGGGAAGGAAGAGTTCTTGAATATATATAGATACAGGGAAATTTATAGAATATATATTTATTGGAAAAATTTAAATCTATATGTACATAGGGGGGATGGTAACCTAGCTAGAGTTCTTTATCTAATTATATTTCTAGTCTCTCTATAGAGTCTAGTTAGTCATTTTTATCACGGGGAAATCACTAGTAGTATTTGATTATTTTTATTAAAGTAAAATGTGGAGTTTTTGAATCATGGGGAATAACATATAAGTCTAAGTATTACTTAATGTTTGATAGCATACAAATACCATGAGGTAAAGTTAAAAAGAATAATAGGAAAGGGAGTGAAATAGATCTAGAATGTGAAGCACATAAACAATTAGTTGGTTGTAGTTCCTATATTTATATATGGATTGCATCAAAATGGTGCATCATAGTGGTACATCAGACAATATAATTCTATATATATATTGGTGCATGGTGCATCACTCTATTCTATATTCAATGGTTAGTAGAACTTTTAATGGTGTACCTTTTTTATAATGGGTTAGTGAGTAAATGGGAATAATAGCTTAATCCATTAGGTGTAGTCATAACTATAACTATGTAGTTATGATGACCTCTATAGCTATCTAAGGATGGGTATGTCCCGACTAAGTTCCTACATCTAACCTCTCATTCCCTAAATATTTAGTTTTTTAGCTTCTTCCCCCCCTCCCCATCCCCCTCCAATATATATGGATAGAGATAGGCCAAAAAAACTCTATCTTGGGATAAGGATAGTGATAAATAAGGCACCCCCCATATAGGTATATAAGAATAGATAATTTTTCAAATTTGACCCAAAAATTATGGATATATCCATGATCAAGTTGAAGAAAGCTCTAAATGTCCTAGGAGGAATGAACCCATGTATGTGAAAAAATAAGGGGATGACTTTTGGCTAGGGGTGAAAGGTACCAAA
The DNA here is from genome assembly GCA_037957365.1 of Torreya grandis. Lineage (NCBI taxonomy): Eukaryota > Viridiplantae > Streptophyta > Pinopsida > Cupressales > Taxaceae > Torreya > Torreya grandis. Next base: position 635,632 of record JARHVA010005954.1, read on the forward strand.
ATCATATATATCTATATTTTTATTAAATCCATTTTAGTAGAGTGTGCATGCTTATGGCTTGAGGTAGAGAACTCAATGGGATAGGGTGGCCAAAAACTTGACCAACCCCAAGGAAATTCTGAGTATGAGACATTTCAATAAGGATAAAAAATTTGGGTGCTAAGATCCAGAGTTGGGAGGGAAACAATCAATTTAATATGCTAATGTACTTAAGTAGTCATATAGTGGAAAAAAAGTGATTGAGTTATGACAACCAGGAGGTGGGATTAGAAGAAACCATCCTTCAAAGAAAGCACAATAACTCACTGGTTTATCTCCATAACATAAAATATATATCAAGGCTCAAGTGATTCACCAAAGTGGTGAGATTCCTTTCCATCTATGTTATCCATATAGTGATCACATATAGCTAATATATATTTGAATTCCATGCAAATATAGAATGGAGCTATAATACTATGGTAAGTACTATATTATCTAGTTAGTATAGTTTATGGTGTAGTATGTGGGTTATTAGTGGGATTTTCTATCAATAAAAAAATGGACAATAATGTAGTTCATTGCCACTCTATATCCCTATCCCTATCTATATATTTATGTAGGGGGAGGCCAAAAAACTATATATTTGGCTAAGAAAAGAGATAATTGGGGTTTGTTCTCCTAGATATATCATAAGTGATAATGCTAACATTAGTAACAATAATCATGTGAAAAACATGATCACTTTATATTTCTAGGGTTTCTATGTTCAGTCAATATATGCATAGTGAATCAATCCCTAAAGAACCCTTGAAATGGTTATTTGTCAATGGGTACATGAAAGTGATGAATTTTCCCCAACTAATGAATAATGTTCAACACTCTAATACCCATATGATATAATATGAATCTTCAACCCACTACAATACCCTATTTATATCTAGGGATATATAAATTAAGGCACTCAAATCCAAAATAATTTTTAGTTCACATTTTAAATTTCAAGAAAAAACATTGAATTGGGAGGGTGATCCTCCCCTTCCTTAGTTGGAAGAGTGCCTCCAATACCTCTATGTCTAGTTATAGACTATATAATGGTAGGTCATGTCATTAGGTCATATATCTAAATAGGTCTATCCTTTCCCTATTTAAAAAGGGTGCCCTAACCTGACCCACCCTTACCCAATCCCCATGGAACTCCCTGTATCCATATAGACTGGCCAAAAAAACTCTATATAGTTGAGGAGAACCAAAAAAACTATAGAGATGAGGTGGGTATATTTAGGTAAGTCCTCAACCTATCAAAATAGAAAAACCAATTTTTGGCTCTATATATAGGGATAAGGGCTCTCCTAGTGAATTAACCATGCCCCATACTAAAATGGGTGAACAAGTAGAGTATACTATAGTGCTTGAGAGAACCATGTTAAAGGAACATAGAAAAATAACCCCATAAATTTATAATAATGGGTGTTTACCATCCATGGGAAAGTAAAACATACCAAGGGATACCAACTATTTATAAAATAACATAGGACTCTTCCAAGTGATAACATGATGTATAGAGTCTGACATCTATCCAATGCTAGAAGGTTATAAGAAGTGTAGCTTTGAATTATATCCTCAATAAATGAATATAGTAACTATAACTATTATAAGGTATATAAATTCCCCATAAAATAAGTAAAAACATTCACAAATGGTGTAATGACTACCCCACTATCTCCAATGTAGACCCAATGAAATTGAATTCTCTTTGAAGATGCATAGTATTAACATTTAGATGGTAAGACACTATGTACCTTTACTATATATTCATAGTGATGACCGAAATAAAATATTTTAGATAGGTGGACAGTGGTGACACCTAACCTATAATAATAATATTTC
>JARHVA010005954.1:647500-685000 GCA_037957365.1 Torreya grandis
ATTTTAGAGAGGACAAGGAGATGATGGTGTTATAGGGTGGTTTCCAAATCAATGTAGGTCTTATTTTTGTTACAGGTGTGGAGAAGGACGATATAAAGTGTTTGTGTTCTGCACTATCAATATTAATAAAGGAGTCAAGCATATCACCCAAGAGTGAATTTAGTTAAGGATAAGAGAGAAAATAAAAATAATAGAGTTACAGTAGTAGATATTTGAGAAAATATCATGATGAGAAGAACAATTAGGTCTCCAAGGAAAGAACAAGTGTAGAATAAATAAGGTGGTGATGCATGGATATAAACAAATATTTTTTGAGTAAGGTTCACTTTAGGAGGTAAAGTAGGAAAAGTAATTATAGATGGTGGTAGTTTTCAAAATAATTTTTTAAAGAATGGTAGATAAATTATGTTTGCAATGTGAAAAACATACTTATCCTTACTAGATATCATGGTTTAAGAAAGGCAATGAAGTTATAGTAGACAAAAGGTTCTTAATCAAAATACATATAAGAAAAAACTTACAAGGATGAAATATGGTGTGATTTTATACCAATTGATACATGCCATGTGTTATTGGAAAGGTCATAGAAATATGATAAAAAAGTAATTCATGATGAGTGAAGAATACATATACTTTTTGTAAAGGTGGTACAAAGGCAGTCTTCTTACCTCTTAAAGAAAAAGGGTAGGCAAAAAAATCATGCTATCCAAAAAATAATTTATCAAAGACATGAAGATGATAGGATGTTGTTATGAACTAGTAGAAAATAATGAAGATACATAGGTGGTGAAAATAATAGTATAAGTATCATAAGTATTGAAATAATATGTAGATGTTATATCTAATGAGTTACCAGGTGGTTTAACACCAAAGAGAGACATTCAACATCATATTGATTTGATTCTAGGATCATCTCTATCCAATCAAGTAGCTTATAGGATTATCCCAATAGAACATGAAAAATTAAATAAATAGGTTACTCAATTGGTGATAAAAGGTGTGGTAAGGGAGATCATGGGTCCATGTGAAACACCAACATTGCTAACTCAAAAAAAGATGGGAAATGGAGGATGTGTGTAGATAGTAGAGCAATCAATAAAATTACCATCAAATATAGATTTACTATACCTCATTTATATGATATGATGGATGTTATTAAAGGAGGAAATTATTTTAACAAGATTGATCTGAGTGGTTACTATCAGATTAATATTCACAAAGGAGATGAATGGAAAATAGAATTGAAGATTAGGTATGACTTATATGAGTGGTTAGGAATGTCATTCAGGTTATCTAATGCACTAGTAAATTTATGAGGATGATTAACAAAATGCTACAAGATTATATTGGTAAGTTTGTGGTGGATTATTTTTTTGATATTTTGATATTTAGTAAGACTATAGAGGAGCACTTACAACATTTGAGAATGGTATTACAGTTTCTAAGAAAGGAGAATATCTATGAAAATATAAAGAAGTATAAGTTTATGTATAATAGTTTGGTATTTTTGGGGTTCGTAGTTTTAGTATATGGATTAAGGATGGATGAAGAAAAGGTAAAGACAAGTTTTTGAGTGGAATTTTCCTAAGATAATCAAAAAGGTAATAATTTTTCATGGTTTATAAATTTTTTACAAAAAAATTCATTAATAATTTTAGTAGTATTGTTGCACTAATAATAGATTACATGAGAGGGAAATAATTTGTATGGATAAAGGAAGTAACAAAAAGATGTGAGTTGTTGAATAAGAATATTAAGAAAATACATATTTTAGCATTAGTGGATTGTGATACTTCAAATGTGGGAATTAAAACTACATTGAGTCAAAAAGGAAGGCCAATAACATATTTCAGTGAGAAATTAAGTGAGGTAAAAAATAAGTATTCTACATATAATGTTGAATTTTATGCCATTATACAAGCATTAATTAATTTAAGGTGTTACATTATGCCTAAGGAGATTATCCTATTTATAGATCATGATGCCTTGAAGTACACAAACACTCAAAATAAGTTAAATCATAGACATGTAAATTGGATGTCTTTCTAACATAAATATAATTTTGTGTTGAAATATAAATTAAGAAATACAAATAAAGTATTTAATCCTTGAGTAGGATAGTGGTCTTGGTAACTATTATGATGAGTGATGTAGATCGATTTGAAATTGTTAAGGAATTATATTACATTGATCCATATTTTTTCAAAATTGTTGATCAGTGTAGGAATCCATTAGCAGGTGAGATAGGTACTATTTATGATTAATATCTTATACATGATGGTTATATATTTAAAAGGAAATAATTAGGTATTGTAAATAGGTCTCTAAGAGATAATATTATAAGAGAACTACATTGTGGTGGTTTGGTTGGATATTTTGGTAAGGCCAATACAATAGATTTGGTTGAGAAGTATTTTTGGCCAATGGTAAAGAGAGATGTGGAAAGGTATGTTTCAAGATGATTAATATGTAAAGTGGTTAAAGGACATGCATATAATACAAGGTTTTACATGTGATGTAAAATCATATTTCATTATCTACCTTTCCCTTGACTTTGATACCTGCAATCACAAGTTCTTGCAACCAATCTTCTCAAACTCTTATTATTTATCAATTACCTCTAGGTTTGACTTCATTCTCTTTCTATACTTATTGCATAGGATTCTTGATGTCTTATACACTATCTTTAGCACATCTGAACCTCTCAACTCATCTATTTACCTCATTCCATTCACCTTCTAACTCCCTTGTATTCATCTCACTCTCAATAAGCCTTATCTAGGTTATAAGCTTCTAAGTCCCTTCACATCAATACCTCTCACTAGATTTTTAACACACCTATTAATACCTTATATTTAATTCTTGGGTCACAACTTACTTATTTCATCTTGACCTAAATCCTTAATCTTTCTATGAGCTTATTTTTTCAATTTTGCTCCTTTTTATACCATCCCTTATAGTTTTTTTTTTTTTGATAAACTTGAATTATATAGACATGTTAGGTTCAATATTGAGAAACTAAACTTTTTATATACCACCATCTATCCTCCTTGATCTCTAAATTTTTTTTCATGTAGTAACTCTTTTCTTCACCTTTTTTTAATTCCTTCTTCTCTCTATTAGCCCTTTTAGGCCTAATTAGCCCTAGTCTACAACATAGTCAATTTTACCCATACCTATGGATATCAAATGAACATAGAATATTGAAAATATCTTTCCAAGTTTTGAATACCAAAAAATTACCAAATTTTATTTAATTTCATAGGGTAACTTTCTCATAAAGTATTTTTTGAATCTTTATATCCTAATCTAGGGTTTCTAGATTCCACATAGACCCAAGGGAGCTAAATTAGAGTTTGAATTGGTATTTGTTGTTTATAAACTTAAAAAGACCTATTTAAAATATATCACCACTAATATCACCTTATCTAGACTTTTAATATTCTTTATTAATCATCAATCATGCTTTAAACATGATTTTGACTATATTATGTGCATACAGTCTACCTGTCACTAACCTTCACAGGGTTTTGAAGGCATATTACTTAACTAAAGGTTTTAAATGTTTATCCAACATTAATTTGACTCATATTGTATAAAAATATCATGTTCACAAACTTTCAATCCATCAACATGCTATAAATTCATAATGAAGACTATACACAGTGTTCTTGACTGTGTCTTGCTAACAGGGGACACGGTCTAATTATTTGATATTTTAGTTATTTTTTGGAAAAAAAACATAAAGTTAAATTTATGAATTAAAATATTTAAAATTACCCTCTTAAATTTATCACAAGTGATAATTAAATTTTACCTTAAGAAGTCTCTTCTTCACTAGATAGTAGTTTTGAATGACTACTCACAGAAAACTTGGACATAGTCATGAAAATCATTATTTATTGAAACATAAACTATATGAGTAGTATTCCCAAAATATATTAAGTTTATAAATGAATTAAATATACATAAAAAACAAAATAAACATATATACATAGATTTTTCTTTAAATCTTTTCAACTTTATGAGATCCTATGCGTATACATTACAACTCTATATATAGATAGGATACATAGTTTTACATTCTCTTCTCATTAATTTCTGGATATCCTCCATAAATATACCTAAAAAAATTAATAACTACATCCTCCACCTCTAAATTACTTATATATATGAACCAACTACTTCTATTCTCTAAAAATGTGGTGTTTTCTTCATAACACATGAACATCTTTCTTATTGATAACTAACTCTCATAATAACTACCTAGTTTGGACCTTAATTTCAATTTTTTTGCTTTATGCCACATCATGTATGTAACTCACCCTTAATAACCCACCTATAATCACTTAATTCCTTACATAAAATTTTACTAATATGACATTCCTTAATAACTACTCAAAAGACTTCTAACATACTAATTACATTTTAAATATTCAAATTAAGGTTTCTGGCAGGAAACTCTCCCAAGACAAAAAACACCCAGTATCAAGATAAATATTGAATAAATCACCATTTTAAGGTCCTTATAGTAATTATAACACTAAATTAGGCCCATAGTGACCAAAATATATACTTGAACACACTGTCTTACTTGATGTTCCTACATCATATTCCTAGGCAAGAAATAAGTTGGACTTCAATGATTTGTTGAGTTCTCTTCAGTGTCTTCCAATTAATTCATATTGTATCATAATTATCTTATAATTCACCTTTATTATTTAGATTATTCTCTTCTTTATTCTCATGCTTCTATCCATCAAACAAAAAATTGCCTCCTTACTTGCAATGCTTGATTATATCATCTAGCACTTGGTGTGCACTTACACTTTAAATTTTTCCTATATCATATGGGTTGGGCATGCTCCAAAATATTAATTCTAAAATTATGTGTACATCTTACAATGCTATCATCACCATGATTTCAACAAAATTAAGACAATGTTTTGCCTACCTGATTCAAATTACTTCATTGTTGCCTTCATTGATTCTTTTTCATGCTCTTTGTCCTCTTTCATGAGACCTTCAACTAATTTAATTACCTTATCTTCATTTTACACAATCTCGCCATGTAAATATCTCTCTATGGTTTCTATTTATACTTTCAATTGTTGTTAGTTTTCATAGACAAACAAATAATCAGATTGCTAACCTTGTCCAATCAATTGCATTTCATTTTCCAAGCTTTTAATGAGGCTTTGAAACTGATCCACTTCTTCATTATAATCTTCACTATCTAATTGGCTAAAAATTTCATTTTATTCTTCACTCAATTTCATCACCTCCTCCTCAAGGTACTATTTATCTTCATCCAATTCCTCACTTGACTATTCACTCACCCAAAACCTTTGCATATCTCTCTTAAGTTGCTTGTATAATAAACATTTATACCTTTTTCCCTTTCACATGGTTTGCATTCTTCTTTTCATTTGTAGTTTTATTATCCATTTTATTTTTTTATTTCTGATGAACCATCCAAAGTGTGGATTCTCACTGTCCTTTACTTGTTCTATCATGACTAGTAACTTATCTAATTATTGCCTTACCTCTTGCATTTCTTTCTCCATCTCTCTCTTCTTGGTGTCATGTTGTACCATCTTATATTTATGGTATATTACATCACTCATCCCTTATTTTCTCTTTCTTCTCTCTATCTTCATGTTATTTAAGATGTCTCTCAATTTCTTGGTCTCACCTAGACCTATGCTTTTTTGACAAGCCTCCTCTACTTCTTTTCTCATGACCTCTCACTTGGGTTTATCTCTTTTATGACATCACTTAGGTTTATCTCACTCTTACTTGTCATTTTATTAGGACTTTCTTCTCTCTTCAAGATATTCTTGTGATCTCTCTCTTGAGATTTATAATATCTCTCTCTTCTCAACAAGCCTCACTAGATTTAGAGTTAACTACCAATATCTCTCAACTTTCCACTTTCACTCAAAACTCAACACTTTGCATGAACATACCAAAAAATTCAAATGAAAAATAAATAAATAAACTTGTACCTTGTTTTATAGAATACCTTCTTGTTCTTCTTCCCATGAACATGCTACTTTGATACCAAAATATGTATAAACCTATTTCATTCTCTACATTTCCCTTGACTCTGATACCTACAATCACAAGTTCTTACAACCAATCTTCTCAAACTCTTATTATTTTTCAATTATCTCTAGGTTTGACTTCATTATCTTTATATACCTATTATCTAAGCTTCTTGATGTCATAAAATCTATTTTTAATTCCTCTAAACCTGTCAACTCATATATTGGCCTTGCTTCATTCACCTTCTAACTCCCTTATACTCATCTCCTCTTAATAAGGCTTCTCTAAGATATAAGCTTCTAAGTCTCTTCACATCAATACCTATCACTATATTATTTACACACCTATTAATACCTTGTATTAGATTATTAGATCACAATTTACTTATCTCATCTTGACCTCAGTGCTTATTCTTTCTCTGAGCTTCTTTGTACAATTTTACTCCCTTTTATACCATCCCTTATAGCCATTTTTTTACAAACTTGAATTTTATAGACATGTTAGGTTCAATATTGATAAAATAAACATATTTTATACTACCCTCTATCCTCCTTATTCTCTCCACAAAGTTTCATGTACTAACTCTTTTATCTTCACCTTTTTCTAACTCCTCTCTATTAGCCCTGGTCTACAACATAGTCAATATTTCCATACGTACGGATATTACACCAACATAAAATATTTAAAATATCTTTCAAAATTTCAAATCCAAACAAATTACCAAATTTTATCTAATTTCACTAGGTATTTTTCTTAGAAAGTAATTTTTGAAACTTTCTTCCCTGTTCTAGGGTTTCTAGGTTCCACTTAGACTTGAGGGGGATTAATTGGATTTTTAATTGGTATTTATTAATTTTAAGCCTAAAAATACCTACATAAGGTCTATAACCACTAATATCACCTTCTCCAAACTTTAGATCTTCTTGACCAATCATGTTCTAAATAAGATTTTGACTGTATTATGTGCATACAGGCTAATTGTTACTAACTTTCACAGGAGTTTGAAGGCATATTGCTAAACTAAAGGTTTTCAAAATTCCTTAAACATTAATTTTAACCATATTGTATTAACATATCATGTTCACACCCTTCAAATCCATCAACATGCTAACAATTAATTGAGGATAATACACACAGTGTTCTTGATTGTATCTTACTAATAGGGGACACATAGTTTGATTATTTTATATTTTAGTTATTTGTTGAAAAAAAAATATAAATATATGAATAAAAACTTGTTAAAATGACCCTCTTGAATGTCTCATATTTTCTCATTACATTTTACCTTGAGAAGGTTCTTTCTTAACTAGATAGTAGTTTTTAATGACTACTCACATGAAACTTGAACATGGGCATAAAAATCACCATTTTTTAAAACTTACACTATAGGATTACTATTCCACAAATATATTAATAGTATTGATGCATTAATTATGAATATAAAAAAATAAAATAAACATAGAGACATAGATATATCCCTTATATCTTTTCAACTTTATTGGATTCTAAGCATATACATTACAACTCTATATATGGATATGATACAAAGTTTTACATCATCTCTTCATTTATTGTCAGATATCATCCATACCTCTACCTCCCAAAACTCCTAGCTTAATTGTATACCAGTAAATAACTTTTATCAATGAAACAATTGCTTCTATACACTAGGACATTTATTTATCAATGAACCAACTACTTAGTAATTTCCAATGACTACTCATTATTTTTTTCATACACACATGAACAACTATCTTATTGATAACTAACTCTTATGATTCTACCTAGTTTGGGCCTTAAATTAAAATTTATTGTGTATTCCACCTCATGTACAAAACTCACCCTTTATCACTCACCTATACTCACTTAATACCTTACACAAACTTTTAATAACATGACATTCCTTAATAAATAATCAAAAGACTTATAACATACTAATTACATTTCAAATATTCAAATTAAGTTTTTTGATAGGAAAATCTCCCAAGATAAATAACACCCACTATCAAGTTACCTATTGAATTAATCACCCTTTTAATTTCTTTATAGTATGTCTAACACTAAACTAGGCTGACAATGACTAAAAGATATACTTGAACACATTGTCTTGCTTGATGCTTCTACATTAACATGCCATTGCCAGTTACAAGAGAACCATGGCCATATTTGAGATGTATTTTTTTTAGGATTACCAAAAACATAGAGGTAATACATAATTTTTTTTTGATTTATATAGGTTTTCCAAAATGGCTCATTTTATTTCATGTAAGAAAACTAATGATGCTACTAGAGTTTCAAAATAATTTTAAGGATGTTGTGAGATTGCATGGTGGTACAAAAACCATTACATCTAATTGGGACACAAAATTTCTAAAACATTTTTTGAGGAATTTATGGAATAATATGGGAACTAAGATACAATCCATTAGTGCGTACCACCCACAACAATATGGATAGATAGAATTTGTGAATAGGAGCTTGGAAATTTTTTTAAGATGCATAGTTGGAGAGAAGCCCAAACAATGGGAATTGGATTTACCATAGGATGAGTTTGCATATAATAGTTTAATGAAAATATCAATGGGAGGGTAAAAATTTCATATTATTTATGGAATAAATCTTACAAGTTTTGTAGATTTGATATAATTACTAGTCGCATAATGAGTTAGTGATGATGCAAAAGTATTTCAAAGCATATTCTAGAATTTCAAGAAGTGAGGAGAAAAATATAGAAAATTAATGAAAAGTAAAAAAGTTATAGTAGATGTCAAAATATGATCAAAGTTATTTTAATAATGATATTTATTAATGGTCTTCTTGAAAAAATAAATATATCTAACATAATCATATAATAAATTGAAGTACAAGAAAATTGGTCCATGTAGAATTGTGAATAAAAATCAATAACAATGCTTATGAGGTGAGTTTACCATAGAATTTTGATATCTCTTTAGCATTTAATGTTTCATATTTATATGATTTCCATGGAGAATATATTTAATGGGAAGAATATGAAAAATTAGATTTGTAGCAACAATTAGTAAAGAAGAAGAAACAAAAGATAATGTAGGTTCTAGATAAGAGGACAATGAACATAAGGCAAGGAAGTTATAATAAGTATTTGGTACAATGGGAAGGATTATAGTAGGAATAAAATATTGGATTTTATAATGGTAGATAAATAATATTGAAAATAATAAATGGTAGGAGTTGTTAATGTGAGTGAATATATCACTAGGTTCTGATAGTGTTGAACACACTTCTCATTTCAAGATTCAAGGAATATTTTACATGAGTTGATGGTTGTAATCCTCTTGAGATGTATGGTGGAGTAGTAGCCAGGATATTTGAGTATTTCACAAAATAATTATGCAAGTGGTTGTTGGGATTAGTCTTGGTCCTAAATTTTTGTGAAGATAAACATCATTTTAGCTAAATCTAATGAATAATGATTAGAATCTAAAGTCTAAGACTCTAATATAGCATGAATATTAACAATGAGGAAGTAAACTATAATGATTTGATAAAAAAATGAAAAAATAGGTAGGGTAAGGTAGAAAGAGAGATGTTTCTATTCCTTAGTTCAGAAATATTACCAAATCTATTATTTCATTAAAGATATGCATCTTCAAACCAACATACGACATGAAATTACCAAATAGTACATATCCTATCATATACTAAGAAAATGTCTAAGGATATTTGGAAACATAAAAATTAGAGATCATATTCACTTTAAATATTTACTTAGACAATAAAATTGCATTTGAACATCTTCCAAAAAAGTAATGATATTAAAATAAATCTAATAACTTTCAGTCAACCTAGTGTAAAGATCAAATTAACAATTATACATTAATACATGCATATCTAGAATTCATAAAAGTAGTTCAAATCTAAACATCATAATAGAGAATTGAGGAAGTATCCATGATAACAAATAAATATATAGAATCAAATAATATTCACAAAATTCTCTTGCTTATATTATTTGCTCCAAAATTTACAAAATAGTTTTTCTCTCAAAACTTCCTCCCTTGTTTCAATGATAATACCCCCATTTATAGGTTGGAAGAGAAACATATGGGGTATTTCAATTAGTAATTATCAAATGGGATTTAGACAAGTGTCAAGGATAAATGTAATCTTACAAATATTCTCATATAAATGACACTTTTCAAATATGACTAACGTATAAGCCATATGGATTACACATTGCACATGCTTCTACAAAATATTATATTATTTTAAAATGATTTACATGATTTTTGATACAAAATAATATTCTAAGTCAACCCTGTTGACTTTGAGATACCCCTATAGCTACAACCTTTTGCTTTTGTTCCAAAATTTTCATGGATTTGTCATATTATTGATCAATCAACCTGAGATTGATGATTGGCTCTATGAATAGATCCTTTATTTACCTTGATAAATATCTGAAGATTTCATCTATTCTATCCATGTCTTATTTGATGCTCCTAGTATTACCAATATTTTCATTTGCTGACAAGATCAAGTTTAAAATATGCTTGATGTCAGCCCTTGTGGTGCCCGTACTTCTACTATTGACCTATTGGATGAAATTGGTAGCTCTTTGTTGTAATTATTCATTAGTTATTATCCCTATTTGATTGGGGATGGTTGGACCCTTAATCAAACCTCCTAATATTTGTATCATTATGACCTCTAGTTATCTAAAGTCTCTTAAGAGACCTTTAATGATTTTTTACCACTTATTTATGTTCTTGATTTTCTCTATCAAGATTATCATGGCCATATTTAAGTGTGATGGGTCGACCATTTTAAGTTCAGGGATCTAGTTTTACATTAGTATCTTAATTAGTTCCTCTGCTTTATTATATAAGCCTTGCCACTAATTGGCTTGGTTCAGAGCCATGGCATGTTGTTTACTTACCATGTCTAATTTTGACCTTATTTCCATCAGATAATTAAATGTTGTATAGATAGTTGTTTCAAAGTTATTAAAAATATCTACTACTACTAACATGATAGATTATTTTTGAAAAATTTGCTTCTCTTGTTTTAGTCCTTAGGTTACAACCTGTAGCCTTTCTAACTAGGATTGGGCTAGCTCCAGAACATCTTCAAACATGGGGTCTTCCCCTAGTCTCTATTCCTTATTTTGATTTAGTAAACCAAAGTCCCAAGCCTTTTATGTAGAACCTCCTGACCTTATTTTATGACAACTATTTCAATTATTCTTTGTAGGACTATAATAGTTAGATCATACCTAACTCCCACTGAAGACTAGACCATATGCTTAATTGGAACCTATTATCACAATTAGATTGTTGATTGAGCTGGAATAGCAAGTATCCTTTCATATTCATTTTACAATGTTATTATCCAAGGCTTTAACTCCCATTATTGAAGGATGTTTGTGGTCTTCGTTATAGCCCATAGGTAATATGCAATAGGAAGCTTCTCTATCCTTGATTCATATATGAACTATTCAAATATAGTTAGTCCATAGATTGGTTTTTATTCAATAAATATGTTGATGTTATTCAAAGGTAAATTAATTATATAAGACTTGGAGGGTTGTGGTACCTAAGAACTACCTAAAATGATGGTCATTTTTACTTTTTTTTCCCTTTGAACAATTGTAATCTCAACCTTCCTCTTATGAGGATCAATGATCACTAAGTATAATGAATCCTCTTTTTCTTTTTCTTTATTTGTATTCATCAACATTTTCCTCCTTTACAACATTGTATCTTTCATAGTTCATGGAGATAATTCTCAATGCATCTTCAAATGATTCCTATGGATCTAAAGCTATCATGTTAATTTCTTCTTATTGAGGTAAATCTTTTTCTACTATTCTAGAAGACTCAGGGACTAAGGAGCTTGAAGAAACTTCTCTTGGTCTCCTTTCTTCAAGCTTATGCTCTATTTTATATTATATCATCTAGGACCAAGTTGCCATCTGTCTTCCATCTTTTGATCTCTTAAAAAAATGGATTTAGGTTTTATATTATGTTCCTTTAGTCTTATAGTAAATTCATAATAGGTGGATACCTTAGTGTACACAAAGTCATTTTCTCTAAGTTCATGTTCATAGGCTACAACTAGAATTCCTTTACTCTTAAAGTGATCATTTACCTTATCATTGGCATCCCACTATCTATTCTCATCTATCTACAAATTGAAATAAATCTTATGTTTTGAAGCCACTTTAATTTGGTCCCATTTTTAAAAAGTGGTTCTACTAATAGCCATGGGAAAACCATGGAAAATTCCTTTCCTCATGGTACTATAGATCTCATATATTCCATTAAATAATTAGTATACTACTTCCTATTATGACAACTTATCTAGCATATGTAGTGGTAGTTTAAAGGGGGCATTTTTGGTTCCCTCTATTCTGATAACTATGTAATCAGGTTATAGCTAGATATATCCCATTATCTCAATGGACTTATTGACTAAATGTGTTGTCCTCATGGATAGACCATTGATGGATTGTCTCAAATTAGGATATACATAGTCACATATGAGTTGGATATGGTCCCTATATTTATAAATATGCAATTCTTAGTAGTATTAGGACACATTTTGGGTTCCATTGGGGGACCACTCTCTTTGGTTGGGGATTTTAGTTGTGGCACATAGGGCATATAAAAAATATGGCATCATGAATAACTCAATTTAATTATTTTTTTTAATACTAGAGATCTACCTACTTAAGGAAATGCTAATGATTTCACTTAAAGGAGGTACTACCACTTCCTCAATAATTAAATACATAACATGTACCCATATACATTCCACATGTGTAGTATGTAAAAATATATATAATTTTTTCAACATGGTCATAACCATTATGAATCCTTGTCTGAATTGGCTCACATGGATTTTCTTATTAGGATTTACAATGACTTTGTCACCAGCTTCTAACCATTTCACTAGGATTTCCTCCATGGTATGTTTTTGGGCCCATGTATTAATGGAGGTGAGGTCTATTTAGGGATTAGGTATTTTATAGTAGGATTTGAAGGAAACATGGGATATGTATATTATTTTTATCAAACTAGGTTCATGGATAAGCATACCCTTATCAATTTAATTATGTTTAAAAATAGGACCAAGGACATTGATGCAGTGAAATAACTCTAGCTTGGCAGGAGCATAATGAAGTCTTATAAATTAAATTTACAATATTTCATCATATAATCTCTTTAACATAATCAACTTATCTTATTCCTTGGTTTAAATTATTTGGTTCTCTATCTAAAACATGTTCGAGCTATTATTGTCTCTTGTGTTTAGAGAAGAAGCCATAAGCTCTATATCTTTAAATACTTTTCCCTCTATGTTTGATGATAAGTCTAATTCAACCACTTGATTTGAATTAGGTTCATAGGTTTCCATTGCTATTATTTTGATTAAATTATCCACTTGTGAATGACAATTCAACACTTTTGGCTATCTAGTTAGACTCCTTAAACAACTTTAATTATCAAGCTCTCTCTTCTGGCTTGAAATAATGAATGCATAAATAATTCTAGGATTTTTTTATACATATGAGTGATTTTGGGGGGTTCAACTGAGCTTTAATGATGGAATATAAATTTTTAGTATTTGTTTTGCTAAACTAAATCATATTTTGATATCATATTTATACTTTCACATTCCTGGGTCTATAAAATATTTTGATCTGACATGTCTTCTTATGTGGCATCTCCTTGCCACACTATTTATTTAATTTTAAAATATTACCATTATCACTTCAAACACATGTAATAATCGCATGCCCCTTGGAAATTTGATGAAATTCACTCTATCAATCTCTTTGGGAGTTTCCTAGCCTTGAATTTCAACATTGGCCATTGATATTTGATTTGAACTTCTGATATTGTGACACTTGCCATCCCTTTGTGCCTTCTATGTACCCTACTAGCAATTTACATTTAGTTAATTCTCTTATGTCACTTAGTGGCCTTGCATAAAATTTAAGCTTACTAACTTATTGACTCAATTTTCACTATTGATCTCTATTTATACAGTTGAATGTAAACCATCGATCTTTGATCTACATGATCAAACACATGTCATTGATCTAATAAACATATGATCAAACATGGCCATTGATCTAATACCAATTTATCATGATTATGACACATGAAATCCATCATGTTCTTCCTTAAGATATTTTTACCTCATTCTTAAATGTATATCATTTATTAAAATTTGTATGTAAGAATGTGCATCATCGATCTTGATCCAATGGACTTTGATTTATCAACTTCAAATGATCACCTATGTGCCATTGATATTTAATCCAATTGAGCAAGGTTTTAACACTTAGAATCCTTGTATTTAATTCATAATTATGATTATTAAAATTAAATAATAAGTACTTGAGACATATAATGATTTAGCATAAATCATAGATTAAAGTTTTAATGAATTAATAAACTTGATCAAAACTTAAGGTAAAATAAAACTAAGACTAAGATGGAATAAATTGACCTAATAAAAATATGAACTCATTTTAATAAGATCTTAGGCTAAATTAATTTATACTAAGGTTTTAAATTTCACTTAAACTTGATTTAATTAATCAATTAAGGACTAAATGTTAACATAATGACTCGAATGGGACCATGTTAGTTAACCAATTAAGGGTCAAATTAACATTGAAACATATACCCATGAACATTTATTCATTCTAATGAAGATCCATTGATCCTACAAGATTGAAACACATGGGCCAAATGTTAGAAACATTAGATGAGATCAAATAATACTTACATGTTAGCATGTCAATGTAAGCTAAATCAAAACATGATACTCAATAATGTACTTTGATCAAGTTGAATACCTAATTTATAGCATAATTTACAAATTTTGAACAAGGGTCCTCATTTTTTATAAATGGGGGATGTTGACCTCAAAAAATGGTGACTTTTAGGGGAAACATTATAAAATGTTAGAATTTAGATACTTTTGGTTCAAAATAGTAACTAGACTAATCATTCCACATGATCAAGTACCATTATTAAGATAAACTCATAATTGAAACAAGTCTTACAAGTGTAGAATTAAGGTCAAATATCAAAACATAGTCATGTTGTGTGTGTGCTTTGATTCATTTATTGATTGCCATTAGGATTTAGAGTACAAATTCTAGATTTTGTGACCTTAATCATTAATATAAACTTGTATAATATGTATATATTACTTATGTATCATGATTTATAAAAGGGGAAGGTTTGGGAGTTTCTCTACTACTATCCAGACGTCCATAGTCTTGATAGAGATACATTTAGATCTAATATAGGCCTTGTTCCATTACCATTCAAGTGTCCATAGCCTTGATGGAGGTTACCAAAATCATCTTTGCTTAGAAAAGTTTAATATTTTTTATAAGGATTTCATTTTTGTATTTTTCAATTATATTTAGCTTTTCAACAAAGGTTGGGAACCAGAATTAACCAGGTGGTGAAGATTTTGGTCAAATGTTTTATTTTCAAGACAATCATCCTTGGTCATAGACTTCATTCTAGATAATAATGTTCCTTAAGTGATAACATGAATTTATTTTAATAATTAAAACTCTCACTCAAACACATGCAATCCTTATTTAAATAAAACTTAGATAAAAACAAGGTTCAATATTTTTAAGGAACAATTAGTCTATATGTTAATCTTCATCAATTTCTTAGAAACATAAAATTAAGCTCAGACTTTCCAAAATCCATGATCAACCAATGTTTAAGATTCATATCCACATTCTTGGTTTATGAATTTATTTGGAGCACTTAGATATATTTGGATCTTGAAGACCTATCTTAGAAAAGACTTATTGAAAGCTAGAGAACAAAGTAAAGAAATTAAACACACAACAAGTGTATATATATATATATATATATATATATATATATATATTCATAAACATTATTTAAAAATAAGGAACATGAATGAAACCAATCTACACCTACCTAAATTAACTCTAACTAATCTTACATATTTCTCTATAAAGACTTGAGGTGGAACAATAGAGAAATAATGCTTGAGATACTGCTTATTGGTTGGAAAAGTGAACTCTACTCCCTACAAGTCTATGAACTTAAAGTTGTTTTCTCCTATTATCTTCATAATTTGTTTAGGGGCAATCCACAAAGGAGTGATTTGCTAATGTTTCCCTTTTAGCTCATATGCTTTATCCCATAGGATAACTATATCTCCTTATTTGAACACCTTGATCTTTGATCATTTTTCAAACCATCTTTATTAGTGGTTTGATGTCTACTAAAATTAGTCACTACTACTTCTCTAGAGTCCTATATTTAGATTATGATATCCTTCCATATACTCCTGCATAAAATTTTAAGTTAGCAATTTGAAAATAATTGGAAATATTTGTTCTTATTCATATACCAAGAGAGATGGTGATAATTTTAGATCTTATTTCACTCTCATTCTATCTACACATAGAGCATACTTCAATAATAGATGCCAAGTTCTTAGTTGTTGAGATGTAGACTTCTTAATAGCTTTCATCATATTCTTGTTTATAGACTTTGAAACTCCATTACCCTAAGGTTAATGATTAGATGAAAAAATAAGAGCTATTTTATTGTCATAGGCCCACTCAGTCATCTCTATAGATGTAAATGTTGATCCATTATCATAGACCAATGCTATTAACATCCCAAACCTCATGCAAATGTTCTATTTTAAGAACTTCATAACATATTCAGTCTAACACTATGTTATTGCTATTACCTCTATCCATCTTGTAAAATAATGTATGTAAGTAAGAACATACTTGTGCCCAGCTGAAGAATTAAGGTTGATAACCCCTATGAAGTCCAAACCCCATTGATAAAATGGTTTGTCAATTAAAACTAGCCTCAAGGGCATAACTACTTTAATTTCCTTTGTATTGAATATTTATCATTGATGACATGCCTTGACATGATTATGAGCATCTTTGAAAATGGTTGGCCAATAATATCCTACCCTTAGGATTGTTTAAGCTATTGTTTTCCCAGAGGTGTCCACTCCCAAGTTTCTCATGAAAGGTACTTAATATTTTAGCTGATTCCTCCTTTGAAATTCATCTCAAATACACTCCATAGTTCTTCATGTAAAGTATGCCATCATTAATAAAGAAGTGAGATGATTTGATCCTAAAATCTCTTCTCTATTCTCTAAACAACCCTATATGATAAGAATCATTTATTAGGAAATGAATGATTTCATCATACTATTCATTTGGTTGAAACTATTATTGGTCAATCTACATGATGTTCAATCTAGGATTAGTGTTAGTAATCAATTTAATTAATTTTTGAGACCTCAATAATTTAGTATTGTTCATTTCAATATCATATTCCTAGAGTATGGACATCCACTTCCCTCTTATTTCTACAAAATCGAATTTGACTCAACATGAGTTTGGTAATAGGGTATGACAATATAAAATGCACTTTAATCCTAAGAATATAGTGTCTAAAATTTATTACTACCTTAACCAAAGAAAATGCTTGTCTATAAATTAGGGAATAATTTTACTCAACATTTATTAAGTTATTACTCATAAACACAATTGGATTATCACATTTATAAAAATTTTGAGTCAATACAGTTGCTATAGTATGTTTAGAAGAAAAATAATAAAAATAAAAATATTTTGTAAAATTAGGATTTATCAACACATGTCCCTATCCTATTGATTCCTTGATATCATTGCAGGATTTCTTTGTTTCTTCATTCCATTTGACCTTTGTATCCTTCTTTAACATGTTATTGAGTGGTTTCAAAATCTCTGAAAAACTAGAAATGAATTTCCTTAAGGAATTGATCTTCTCAAATAATGATTTTTGCTCTTTTATACTATTTAGGAGTTATATTTTAGATATACCAATGACTATATATGGATCTATATAAATCCCATCTCTAGTTATCACATGTACTAGCAATTTCCATTCAGTTACATAAAATATGATTTTCTTAGGGCTAACGGAAATTCCATACCTTCGATAACATTCAAATACTTGTTGTAAATGTATTATTTGATCTTCCATATTCTCGGATAACATAGTTAGATCATCCATATATATAATGATACATTTACCTATGAGACCTTGAAATCCATTATCCATATCTCTCTAAAAATTAGCTCATACATTGATGAGTCCAAAAGGTATCCTCTTGTAAGCAAAAGTGACCCATTTTATTTTGAATATAGTATTCATTTTATCTTCCTTGTTAACAAGTATCTGATTGTAACCTGAGAAACCATCTAGGAAAGATATCATGGTAGAACCACTAACCTTTTGAATCACTTAGTCAAGGGATGGCAAAGAATAATCATCCTTTTCAGAAGATTTGTTCAACTTCCTAAAATCTATGCATAATTTAATCTTTCCATTTTTCTTTCTAATTAGTACTAGATTAGCTACCTAGGTAGAATGTCTAATTGAAAAAACTATTTTTTCATCTAATAATTTATTGACCTATTTATAGATTAATGGCTCCAAAATAGGATTAACCAGTCTTTGCTTCTTCTTGAATGGTTTACAATCTTCTTTCAAGGGAATGGTATGGGTGATAACTCAAGGATCAAAGATCTTAAAGTCTTCATAAGACCAAACAATAACATCTTTGTACCTAGTTAGTAGCATTTCTAGACTCTATGTTTGTACATGTTGTACCAAGTTTTACTAGCTAAGGTTGACCTTGAGTTCCTAGATCAAGTACATTATAATCCTTCCCATTTAATTTGAGAACTTTAGTAGTTTCAATTAGCTTATCTTTATCAAATAGTCTTTCTAATGAAACCATGCCTTTGGGAATATTTTTATCATTTATTTGTATTATCTTTCCATCAATTATATCATCATAAATATATTTCTCATTGACCTCATCAATTATATGATACTCAAACACTCTTGAGTTAATCATAAATTTACTAGTCTGATTGTCATCACTAAACACTTTCAAATTGTTAACATTGTCAGGTATAGAGGGATATGGGACCAATTCAATGTTAAACCTTCCTAGTTTAGAACCTTTATTTGGCATTAAGTTAGCTACAACTAAAGCTTGTTCATCAACATACTAGTTTCCTTCTCTAGGGACTCAAACAATATTGAAATCATCAAAATACTCAACCAAGTCCCATGCTCTAAACTTTTATTTCTTAAGATAAGATAATTTACATTGATACTTGTTTCTAACTTCATTGATTACTAGTTTAGAATCACCACATACTATTAGTTCTTTAACCTTGTGTTTAATAGAAAATTGTAATCCTAAGATCAATTATTCATATTATACCAAATTATTTGTGTAAAGAAACTAAAATTTATAATAAACATTATATTATTTCCTAATGAGATTGATTGAAACTACTCCTACTCTAGACCCAAATTTGCATTTAGAACCATCAACATATAATTTTCAAAGTCTAGGCATAGAATGAGAGTCCTTAGATTTACAAACCTAAGTATTTTCAAGGGTGTAAACCACTAAAGTAGAATTAACCACATTAACCCTTTCATTATCTACAATATATTCAATGATCATATGTTTCATCTTTGGTTCCCTTTCAATCTAAATTTTATTAGGAACTCCCTCCATGATATCCACATGTGAGAGCAATTAGTTGACATGTATCCATTAAAATATGTGGTCTAATATTTGTTAAGAAATATACCATAAGCATATAAAATTCCAACAACTTTAATATCAATAAATTCCTACACTCTTGGTTTTGAAGCAAGCTACATATGCACATTTAACAATTCACCAATCACATTAGCTCTAGATTTATCTAATTGAGTCACTACTCTATTATAACTAATAAGAGTTAAACCAAGATTTTCATAAATACCTATTGGCACAATATTTGTAGAGGCACCTGAATCTAATAGATAGTTATGAAATTTTTTACCAAAAACTCTAACTATTAGTTAAAAAAGGTGGAACATCTATTTTATTCTTATACATTGCTATATTGTAGATTTTTGTGATTTACTAGGTTTTTCAATTAAAGAGTATAAAAATAAGTCTCTCTATTTAGTTATATTAGTCAATTCATGCAATGTGACATTATCTTTAATTTACTTCATATTATCTACTATGATGTACCCACTCCTAGTAGAAGAACTACATAAATCAGCATTATTTCTAGTGTTACTTCCCTTTGGAGGTTCTAGATTGTTATCTACTTTGGGATCAAGAAGAGTATCACTATTATTTGTTGGAGTAGAAATTTTCATTGGTTGATTTTTTCTCTATTATTCGATGGATAAGTATTCTTTAGATATTATTTAAAACCATGAATCTCCTCTAGATTATCTTTAGGTTCATTCTCATCTTGAAATGGAAAATCAAAGGTTTCCACTCTAAAAGTTGTTTTAGATGTCTCTAAAGATCTAGATGACCCTTAAACATTATCTTTATTATGCAAAACTTCAAATGTATCCAATTCACCTTCAAATACTTCAAAAACATTACAAAATTTTATATAATCTAATTTACCATGTTTGTAGTGTTATGTACCCTACATTAATCAGCTAAAGCTACATCACAAATATTTATTTTAGGTATCTTCTTAGTTTTAGATGACTCATTATTATTGTTGTTATTTTTATTATGAAATATATTCATAGGTATGTTAAAATTTTAATAGTAATAGTTTCTATTGGAATTCCCCCTAGTGTTACCTACCTATTTTTGTAACTGATGAAAATTAGTGCTTCATTTTTGAACCATTTTAAATATAGAGTTATTTTAATTCTTAAGTTCTTCTAAATTGTGGAATTAAGTATTATTACTAGATATTCGAACAATATCTCATTGCTTTTATGGATGGGATTCACTTTTAGAGTTATTTACCAATACTAGGTTCTAACTAGGATGAGCATGACTCAAAGGCAACTGGTTTTAAAATAGAGTTTGATTCAAAGTAGGCATGTTCTGATTATCATTTCAGATGACATTTAATAAATGAAAATTAGGATTGATATTAGGAATAACATATGCTAATTGTCCTTTGGGTTGAATTTGATCACTAATTTTCATAGCTTCAGCATAGGCCAAAGTTAATGTATCTATGACCCCAACAACTCTTTTCATAAATATAAAAGTCATTAGATCTAAAGAATTCTTATAAATATTTAAAGCTAAAATTTTAATAGGATAATAGGGAGCTATAGTTTTTCTAAACATCTTTTTAAATCTATAATTGAAAGCTTTAATGGTGTCATTTGAATATTTGTTCACCATAGTGAATTATTGATATAGAATATAGGGATTGATGATATTTCCAAACTGATCAATGAAATAATTATTGACATCATTCTAGCTGATAATGTAATCTTTAGGAATATTAAGAAACCAATCATATATTGCATCACTAAAAGTAAAATGAAACAACCTATAGGTAACATCTTTATGAACAACATTTAACAATCTTAAGGCAATCTTAAAAGACTTGATGTGTTCTTTAGTAGTAACAACGCTTATAGGACTAAATGAAGGCAAATATTTCTCTAGATTTATTGGTAAGTCATGTACCTAAATAGGCACATTGATAGAAGATATAACTAACTAAGACATACGTTAGTGAGGATTGAATACAATAACAAAAATAGGTAAAGTATGTTGAGATTTAGAAAAACTACTTTTACCTTTATCCACTTTTGTTTTCCTATGAATTTCCAAGGAAAGAAGAGGTATCCTTGTCTCAAACCTTGACCTAGTTCTTACTCATGATAGTAACAACTTGTAAAATCCAAATCATATTTAAAATAAGATGTAGAATCCTTATCTTTGAAAATACAAATGATATTTAGATATTTGCAAATAATGGTTCAATTCTTAAAAATAAGTATATTTGTACATTTAGATTTCTAAGTTTAAGAAAACTTTGCAAAAATTCATACAAATATTTTAAAGAATGACTATTTTTAACTGTGTTAGCTTAAATATACATCTAAACTTATGAATATCAGTGATATTTAAACTTCTAAGTTAAAATAAACCTAGATTTGAAAATAATCAACTAATGTTTGAAAAAAATTACTATCACTAAACTTAAACATGTTAGATTCACAAAGATTAAGCAACCATTGCAAAATTTTCAAATAAATCTTCAAAGAATAACTATATTTAGCTAAATAAGCCTAAATTCTGGTCTAAAACCATAAATATCAGTGATATTTATAAATTTAAGAAAACAAAATTAAAAAATATACAAAGGATCAAATGATCTTTGAAAAAAAATCACTAAAATCAATTCAAAATACTTTAGAGTCACAAATCTTTAGCTCAAGCCCTCCTTCTAGCACCAATTTTACCACCTATTGATGCATGTAAATGCATCACTAGTTTTGATAGTGTTGAATACACTTCTCATTTCAAGATTCAAATAATATTTTGCATGAGTTGTTATTTATAATCTTATTGAGGTTTGTGGTGGAGTAGTGACTAAGATATTTGACTATTTCACAAAATTATTATGCAAGTGGTTGTTGGGAGCAACCTTGGTCCTAAATTTTTGTGAAGATAAACATTATTTTGGCTAAATATAATGATTAATGATTAGAATATAAATTCTAAAACTCTAATTCAACATAAATATTAACAATGACAAAGTAAACTACAATGATTTGATCAAAAAATGATAAAATAGGTAGGGTAAGGTAGAAAGAAAGATGTTTCTATTTATTAGTGTATACATTTTGACAAAGATCTTATTTCACCAAAGATATGCATCTTCAAACCAGCATATGAACTGAAACTACAAAATAATATAGATCCTATCATATACCAGGAAAATGTCTAAGGATATTTGGAAACATGCAAATTAGAGATTAGATTCACTTTAAATATATACTTAGACAAGAAAATTACATGTCCACATCTTCCAAAAATGCAATGATATTGAATTAAATCTAATGACTTTTAGTCAACCTTGAATAAATCTCAAATTAACAACTTTTCATTAATACATGCATATTTAGAATTCATAAAAGAAGTTCAAATCTAAACATAAAAATAGAGACTTGAGGAAGTAGCCATGATAACAAATAAATAGATAAAATGAGATAATATTCATATAATTCTCTTGATTATATTATTTTCCCCGAAATGTACTAAATCATTTTGGTCTCAAAAATTCCTCCCTTGTTCTAATGATAATACCCCCCTTTATAGTTTGGAAGAATAACCTATGGGTTATTTTGGTTAGTCATTATCAAATGGGAATCAGACAAGTGTTAAGGATAGATGTCCTCTTATAAATATTCTCATACCAATGATACTTTTCAAATGTTACTAACCTATAAGACATGTGTGTTACATGTTTCACATGATTTTATGAAATAGTATATTATTTTTTACATGGTTTCTGATACAAAAGAATATTCTAAGTCAACCCTGATGACTTTGAGGTGCCCCTACAGCTGAAGCCTATTGATTTGATTTGTTTATTTTTGGGAATAATGGAGTTTTATTCCTATTTAATAAATGAGTAAGAGTAGGAGAAATCAATAAATAATATTCCTAATTAAAGCTATTGATTTGTGAAATTAAATTACAATTAGACCTTTTCTAAAAATAATAGTGAGAGAAAGAAAATTAAACTTAGCTTATTTTAGACTATTTCAACTGAGACAAGGTCTATAAATTTGTGTGTAAGACTAGGACACTATCATAAAAAAGATAGTAGAATTTTTTTTTGATTAGATAAGAGCATCAAAACTAGACACCCTTGGCTCTGGTGTTGTAGTCCTTCTCTGGTGCTATGATCCTAAGGATTTAATCTCTTTGGGTTTTATTTTCCTACTCAGTATGAGCATGTGTAACAATTTTTAGGTCCTCACTATCAACAAAGTTCCCTATAGAGATGATTCTTCATGTAATTGTATCTTATATACAATTTAAATAAACTTTGGAAAATGGAGAAAAGGGGTTAGTGTGTGTAATATGCACTAGACGTGCTTCACACCCTATGTGTGGGCATGTTGCGTACATACAAATAATCCAAGAAGGGATCAATCCATATTTAGTTCTCGCTTTAAGAGTGATTTATGTAATAGTTAATTTAAATGTAATAAATTATAAAACTAGGTAAGTTTGAGATGACTAGGGACTGGTGTAAGGTCTGGAATTAACTTGAAAGTGTATAGGTTGGTTGTATGCAAAGAATAAGAAAGATTTCTTGAGTGGTCTTGCTTATATTATTGCTTGCTTGAATGATATTTTCTAATCATTTCCAAATTATCTTATAATGGGACTATAAATGGATATATTAGTCATGGGTTAGATGAAACTAGACTAGGATGACATAATGAACAAAAAGAATCAAATAAAAATGGTAATTTTGGCTCGAGTTATGATTAGAAAAGAGTGCTAAAAAGGGGGCACCCTAGGGTCCAGTGCTATAGTCAAACTTTGATTCTATTATCCTAAGTAAAGAATACATAGGGGATGGATTGGTCATGAAGAAAGGGTTTAGGCTCAATTGGGGTCAAGTTAAGAAGGCCATGGATGATTGGGAATCAATGAAAAAAGATTGAGAGGGTTTAGAGAGAAATCAAGAGGGACCTAAAGATTGGTTGTCATTATCCATGCTCAAGTTACCAATTTTTGAATTTTATATGATTACATTTTCACCC
Organism: Torreya grandis; assembly: GCA_037957365.1. NCBI lineage: Eukaryota > Viridiplantae > Streptophyta > Pinopsida > Cupressales > Taxaceae > Torreya > Torreya grandis. The sequence continues at coordinate 672,214 of JARHVA010005954.1, forward strand.
TCTTTATTCTAGTGATGTAGTAAAGTGAAATAGTGAGATAGAGGAAAATAGAAAGTGTACCTAAATTTTCCTACAAAGGCAAATACCATGAAGCTTGTGATGTTGAGTAATGTTAGATAGTACATTAAAATCACATTGTGTAAGTGTGAATCTATGAAAGGAAAATAAAGAGTAGGTCAATTCTTATTATATACAATATAAAAAAGAACATATAAATCTAGGTAAGAGAGAGGAAGAGAAAGGAATGAATACTCCTCATTGGGTACATGAACTAATACAAAACCTATTATGATACTGAGTAAGGCTAAGTAATATTTGATGTGTTAGATGATGTTATACCAAAATTTATACCATGAAAGGAGTTGACAGATTAATTACCCAAAAAGTGGTTCAAGAATGCAGAGGCTAGCCCTTTGGCTCCATCATTGCCTACTAAGTGAAGCTAGATGATCATGCATGTGTTAATCAATGTCTAGACTATGTGTCTAATCCATCTAAATAAGTGGCTCAAGAATACAAAAGTTGGATGTTTGGCTCCATTGTTTCCCCATGAAGTGAAGCTATGAACTAATACTATTATGAAAAATTATGTCATATGAGATGGATTTTGAATCCCATGAATGATCTAAAAATATGATAATGTGACATGGATAGCCAAATCTATACAAGAAACTAGGCTAATTTTTCCAACTTAGAAAAGATGGAGATTAGGTTTGTATGAAATCCACTCCAAAACTAAAAATTTGGCGTATGTGGAAGCCACTCGAGAACTCAAGTACTTATAAAAGTGGAGGTTAGGATTATATGAAAGCCAATCTAAAATTATGCCAACCACCTATAGATGGAATAAGGCACACAACTTCTGAGAATGCCTAGGTAATGTTGAAAACTAAAAGAAAATAAGAAAAAAGTGCTATGTAATCTACCCCAATCATTGGGTATGAAACATGGATTCTGATCTAGAAGTTATACTAACTATCATATGTAAAAATATAAGTGAGAACCAATCATGCCACACATGATGACCCTATGTCTAGATTCTCTAAGAAAATTGTACTAAAAATTGTTGATCTAAATTGTTCTAATTTTGTAAAACTATAGTTGAACCTACCTTTCTGACTACTTCTAGAAAACCTAGATTTTCTATTGTTTGGATATAATCACCAAAAATGGAAACCCTAGTGTTTGGAACTATAGTCTAGCCTAAAAAATATTGTCATAGGCTAAAATTGATCAGTATTCTAGAATCTTAACTATCTTCTTGGTCTATTTTGAGTGGTCTGATGACTATTTATTGGTCTAGTTGTTATGAAACTAGATATTTCAATTGATTAGGAGCTTTGATCTCTATATAAAAACCCCTATTTATTTCCCCCTCTTTTGAGGGTAGGAATAGGTACCCTATAATGATTTCCCTTAGATGAAGAAGACCTACAAGTGTGTTAAGATATAAATATACACGATATAAAAATGATAATCAATAAGATATTTCAAGATATAACATAGTATTATTTGGGAGATTATTAGATCAATAGGGGTATGCCTAGATAGATGTAATAATGTAATACGATGTGAAATGTAGTGAGCTAAAACTAAAAATTTTAGTTGTCAATTTTGTAATTGTTAGTTGGAGGGATGGAGCATGATGTCCATCATGGCATCCAAGAGAATAGGAAAATGCATGATAAGGATCATGGCATTGCAACAATCAAAGATGCAATCAAGAAAATAAGCACTCAAAGTAAGAAGAAATAAGCATACAAGGGTGGCCAAGGTGTTATGAAAATAAGGTACATGGGCACATGCCACTCAAATTGTAAAGAAAGCATACAAATAATGTTTGAATTCCACATACACATACAAGTAGAGCAAGAAAAGTTGGCATAAGGGCCACCAGTACATAAAAGAGTACAAGCAAAGGACATTTGGAAAATATCCTAAGGCACACACATGAATAGAAGAAAAATACATTGGCAAATGTCTTAAGGAACACACAAGAGACAAGTAGGAACTAACAATGCAATCACATCAAGCTACACTAAGCAAGAAGATAAAACATGAAAATATTGAGAATATGCAATCAGATTTAACTTAATTAAAGCAAGAGGGAAAGTATGAAAGACATGTTTAGTACAATACTAGGTATATGCTAAGAAATGCACAAGTGTTAGATACTGATGATATGTCAGTAAACTAATCTATGTAAGCTAGTGGATAATATACATCGATGTGATAACTTAGAGTGTGGAGCGTAGGAATGACATAACATGGATGGTGTAGTCATGTGAAGATGCCCCCAGTGGGTGTGTATATTGATGTGTGTCTTAAATGTTTAAGTAAGATGACCCATCAATGGGTAGAATGAAGCAATCAAGGAGTTGGAATTACCCACACATACTCAAATAAGATCAAGTGAAGTAGGGTAATGTATATAAATCAACAAACAATAGCATAGAATCGACAAATGTAAGTCTAGCATAATAGTAGAAATGTAAATCATGGATGATGCATACAATCAAAGTGTTTTCATTATTTTTGACATATTTGAATGTTTTTGTGTTTTGAAATGTTATTTTTTTTGAATTTTTTAAATATTTGAACTATGTATAATCAAGCATAATAAACTATATATAGGTAAGCTGGGAAAAGATGATACTAACTGATGAGTCTGATGGGAGACTCCATATCATGGTGTCCTGTATCAAATAGAGGAATCATCCATGATTGTAAAGAATGAGGGAATTACTATGAATATGAATTTGAATATTTGGATTTGTTATCAATATCTTAGAAATCATAATAACCTATATTGTTTCACTCATCATTATAATCTTGATTTTGAACCAATGGAATGCTAGTGTTTACTTTTGTTGTATCTAGATTATTTTATTTGATGAATAATGTCTATGAAATATTTTCCTTAGGATTTTCAATAGATCCCCAACCTTGGTGACAAACATTATCATTTTTTGGAATAGGAGTAGTGATGCCTTAAGCCTGCTTACCCAAACCTTGACTGTGATAATCAAATTATTGTAGTTACTTTTGACCAAACCCATACTACTTTGAAAGTTGAGCCTCATTTTAGAGAGGTAGATTTGTATATTTTTTATGCTTTACCTATGATTTTGGTACTATTTATTGCTCTAATTTTTTATTTTTATCTTTTTATTATTCTGATTTATGCTTTGGTAACCACTTTTATACTATTTCTAAATTTGACCCTTTATGAATGTATTCCTATGTCACTGTGGATTGCTTGACTGATTTACATTGTATAGGGTCCTTATTATAAATTATCTATTATATTTTTTTTCAATTCCAAACATGAATATGTGTGATGTTCGTTCATTCTATGATATGCACAATAATATCTGCATCTTTTCACTAAATGTAGAGGAGGTAGTTTGTACAAATTAGATTTAACCATTTTCTGTAGTACCTCACATGGACTCTTATTTGATATTTGAATTATTTTTGAATCACTAGTTGTAGAGTTAATTGTTTGTGATTTATTATTTTGATATGTAACATTGCTTGTAACCAATTAACTAGGTGATGGTGTATATACATGATTGGCACTGGGGTGCCTTTGAGTTTTTTGCATTAAGATTTGATTTTCCAATGTTGTGATCTTTTCATGTAATAGCTTATTTTTCATGTGTAAATTTTAAATTAACTTGATCATACTAGTTATTTTATCCCTTAAAGTCTCATAAGTGCAAACCCTAGTTACTTTCAATTGAACATGTAAGCACATATGATGAAAATGGTTTAAAGAAGCTATAGGCTAAATGTATGAATTAAGAACAATAGTATAGGTTGCCTCACCTTTTGGAGGGGTGATAACATGGACCTGGTTAGAGGGAAAGTAGCTATCACCCTCTTGAGGGAGAGGAGGAGAAGGGATTTCTTTCCTCTGTGTGAAATATGACATTGAAACAAGCGTAGCCAAGGAGGCATATACATGTAGGTAAAAACCATGTATATAGGCTAAAATTAATGTAAGTGGAGTTATAAAATTTATGACAATATGATTATAGAGAAAATTCCATATGAGAGATAGCAAACAAGGGATGGAGAGTATGGAACTATGCATTGAATCATAAAGAACTTTGACATGTGCTATGATATGTCTAATATGTTTAGCAAGATAAACTTGAATTTTTTTCCATATGAGAGATAGAGAGAAAGGGGTAGAGAGCATGAAATTATGCATGGATGTATAGAAATTTTTGACATGAATCATAACATTTCTAGTATGTTTAACAAAATGGATTTGATAATTATTTCATATGAGAAAAAGAGAATATGCAAAAAGAGTTTTGAAAATTTGTGAATTTTTGGAAAATGATTTTTTTAATATCATTACATATAATGAAACATAAACATGAAATGCAAAGGATGAAGCCTTGTAGAAACATATGATAGACTTCATCATTCATGTACATGATAGGGCCCATTATGGTTTCTTTTTTATTTGAAATAAATGTAAGAAAAAATTGTACATAAGTGAGAATCATTTCTGAAATTTGACTATAGATGTAAATTGATACTTCAAGAAGCAAATAGGTGCTAGTACATGCAACTAAGGATTTAATAGTGATAGTTTTTTTCAAAATACTATGAATTTTTTATATGAAAAATGAATTTATAATTTAAGTATGCAATTAAAAATTCAAAAATTTATGGGAGAATGATTTAATGGGACCTAGTATTTACAACTAGGGTTTTGTGAAAAAAGATTTTTTTTGAAATTAATATGAATTTTTGGAATTTGAAGTGATTTTCTGATTTTAATATGTAACTAAAAATTTAGAAAATGATTGGAAAATTATTGAAAGCTAGTTGATGCAACTAGGGTTTGAAATAAAATTATTATTTAAATGATTATTGAATTTGAAAATTTGAATCAAATTTATGATTTGATAATAAAACAAAAAATCATGAAATTATTGGATTAATATTGGAAAATTATTGGGACATGGTTGATGAAACTAGGGTTTAAAATAAATTTATTTTAAAATTTAATACAAAATTATAAAATTTGAAGGGAATTTTTATTTTAATATTCAATAAAAAATTCAAAAATTAATGGGAAAAATCAGCTATGAATTTACCCTAGGGTTTTTAGGGTTTTTATGCAAAATTCAAAGTAATTTAGGTTCACCAAATGATTTGTTTATTTTTGGAAATAATGGAATTTTATTCCTATTTAATAAATAGGTCTAAGTAGGAGAAATTATTAAATAATATTCCAAATTAAAGCTATTAATTTGTGAAATTAAATTAAAATTATACCTTTTCTAAAAATAATAGTGAGAGAAAATTAAACTTATCTTATTATGGACTATTCTAATTGAGATAGGGTCTATAATTTTGTGTGAAAGACTAGGACACTATCACAAATAAGATCCTAGACTTTGTTTTATAACTGGATAGGAACACCAGAACTAGACACCCTGAGCTCTGGCACTATAGTCCTTTTTTGGTGATGTTGTCATGAGGATTTAAGCTTTCCAAGTTTTGTTTTCCCACTCGGTGTGAGATTTTATACATATTTTTAGGTCCTTTTTATCACAAAAGCTACCTATAGAGATAATTATTCATGTACTTGTATCTTCTATATAATTGAAAGAAACTTTGGCAAATAGGGAAAAGTGGTTAGTGTGTGTAAGATGTACTGGATGTGCTTCATACCCCGTGTATGGACACACTACCTACATATCAATACTTTAAGGAGGGATCAAACCATATGTAGTTCTCCCTTTAAGAGTGATTTGTGAAATAGTGAATTGAAATGCAAGAAATTCTAAAACTAGGTAATCTTGAGATGATTAGGGACTGGTGTACAGTCTGGAATTGGCTTGAAAGTGTATAAGTTGGCTATATATAGAGAATAGGAAAGATTGCTTGAATGGTCTTGCTTGTATTATTTTTTGATTGAATGATATTTGCCAACCCTTTCCAAATGAGCTTTAAATAATATTATACATAGATCTATTAGTCATGGGTTATATGAAACTGGATTAGGTCGACACAATAAACAAGAAGAATCAGGGGAAAATGGTAATTTGGGATCAAATTGTGATTGGATAGGATTGTTAAAAAGGGGACACCCTAGGGTCCATTTCTATAGTCTAGATTTGGTACTATTGTCCTAAGTAGATGAGACCTAATGGAATGTATTAGTCATGATGAGAGGGTCTTGGTTTAGCTAGGGTCATGTTTTTAAGGCCATATATGACTGGGAATCAATGGAAACAATCTAGAGAGGGTTTAGAGAAAAAAAAGAGGGGCCTAAGGATTGGGTGTCATTAGCCATGATCAAGTTACCAATTTTTTCATTTTATATGACTACATGATTTTATTCTAAAATATTCATGGATTTGTCATACTATTAATCAATCAACCTAAGATTGATGATTAGATCTATGAATAGGTCCTCTATTTGTGCTACTAAATCTCTAAAGATTTCATCCATTTTGTCCATTGCTTATTTGATGACCTTATAATTACAAATATTTTCATTTCATGATAAGATCAAGTTCAATATATGTTTTTGGTCACCCCCTGTGGTTCCCTTGCTTCTACTCTTGACCTACTAGATGAACTTGATATCTCTCTACTAGAATTCTTCATCAGTTATTAAGACTGTTTGACTAGGGATGGTTGGATCCTAAATCAAACCTTCTAGTATTTATATCATTATACCCTCTAGTTATTTGAAGTATCCTAAGAGACATTCAATGATTTTTGACCACTTATTTATGTCTTTGATTTTCTCCATCAAGATTATCATGGCCATATTTAAGTGTGATGGGATGATCATTTAAGTTTAGGGATTTGGTTTTCCATTATTATATTGATCAATGCCTTTACTTTATTATTTAAGCCTTGCCACTGATTACTTTGGTTTATAGCCATGGTATGTTGTTTACTCACCATGTCTAATTTGGACCTTATTGCCTTCAAATAATTGAATGTCTCATAGCTAATTATTTCAATGTTATTAACAATAGCTACTGGTACTGACAAAATTAATTGGTCTTACATAGTTTTAATCTCTTGTTTTATTACTTTGATTTAAACCTTTAGCATTTATGACTGGGATTGGGCTAGCTCCAAACATCTTATTCAAACATGGGGTCTTCCCCTGGTCGTTGTTCCTTGTCATACTAATAATCAAACAACCTAAGATTGATGATTAGATCTATGAATAGGTCCTCTATTTGTGCTACTAAATCTCTAAAGATTTCATCCATTTTGTCCATTGCTTATTTGATGACTTTATAATTACCAATATTTTCATTTTATGATAAGATCAAGTTCAATATATTTTTTTGGTCACCCCCTATGGTTCCCTTGCTTCTACTCTTGACCTACTAGATGAACTTGATATCTCTCTACTAGAATTCTTCATCAGTTATTAAGACTGTTTGACTAGGGATGGTTGGATCCTAAATCAAACCTTCTAGTATTTATATCATTATACCCTCTAGTTATTTGAAGTATCCTAAGAGACATTCAATGATTTTTGACCACTTATTTATGTCTTTGATTTTCTCCATCAAGATTATCATGGCCATATTTAAGTGTGATGGGATGATCATTTAAGTTTAGGGATTTGGTTTCCCATTATTATATTGATCAATGCCTTTACTTTACTATTTAAGCCTTGCCACTGATTACTTTGGTTTATAGCCATGGTATGTTGTTTACTCACCATGTCTAATTTGGACCTTATTGCCTTCAAATAATTGAATGTCTCATAGCTAATTATTTCAATGTTATTAACAATAGCTACTGGTACTGACAAAATTAATTGGTCTTACATATTTTTAATCTCTTGTTTTATTACTTTGATTTAAACCTTTAGCATTTATGACTGGGATTGGGCTAGCTCCAAACATCTTATTCAAACATGGGGTCTTCCCCTGGTCTTTGTTCCTTGTCATACTATTAATCAAACAACCTAAGATTGATGATTAGATCTATGAATAGGTCCTCTATTTGTGCTACTAAATCTCTAAAGATTTCATCCATTTTGTCCATTGCTTATTTGATGACCTTATAATTACCAATATTTTCATTTTATGATAAGATCAAGTTCAATATTTTTTTTTGGTCACCCCTATGGTGCCCTTGCTTCTACTCTTGACCTACTAGATGAGCTTGATATCTCTCTACTAGAATTCTTCATCAGTTATTAAGACTGTTTGACTAGGGATGGTTGGATCCTAAATCAAACCTTCTAATATTTATATCATTATACCCTCTAGTTATTTGAAGTATCCTAAGAGACATTCAATGATTTTTGACCACTTATTTATGTCTTTAATTTTCTCCATCAAGATTATCATGGCCATATTTAAGTGTGATGGGATGATCATTTAAGTTTAGGGATTTGGTTTTCCATTATTATATTGATCAATGCCTTTACTTTCTTATTTAAGCCTTGCCACTGATTACTTTGGTTTATAGCCATGGTATGTTGTTTACTCACCATGTCTAATTTGGACCTTATTGCCTTCACATAATTGAATGTCTCATAGCTAATTATTTCAATGTTATTAACAATAGCTACTGGTACTGACAAAATTAATTGGTCTTACATAGTTTTAATCTCTTGTTTTATTACTTTGATTTAAACCTTTAGAATTTATGACTTGGATTGGGCTAGCTCCAAACATCTTATTCAAACATGGGGTCTTCCCCTGGTCTTTGTTCCTTGTCATACTATTAATCAAACAACCTAAGATTGATGATTAGATCTATGAATAGGTCCTCTATTTGTGCTACTAAATCTCTAAAGATTTCATCCATTTTGTCTATTGCTTATTTGATGACCGTATAATTACCAATATTTTCATTTTATGATAAGATCAAGTTCAATATATGTTTTTGGTCACCCCTTGTGGTGCCCTTGCTTCTACTCTTGACCTACTAGATGAACTTGATATCTCTTTACTAGAATTCTTCATCAGTTATTAAGACTGTTTGACTAGGGATGGTTGGATCCTAAATCAAACCTTCTAGTATTTATATCATTATACCCTCTAGTTATTTGAAGTATCCTAAGAGACATTCAATGATTTTTGACCACTTATTTATGTCTTTGATTTTCTCCATCAAGATTATCATGGCCATATTTAAGTGTGATGGGATGATCATTTAAGTTCAGGGATTTGGTTTTCCATTATTATATTGATCAATGCCTTTACTTTCTTATTTAAGCCTTGCCACTGATTACTTTGGTTTATAGCCATGGTATGTTGTTTACTCACCATGTCTAATTTGGACATTATTGCCTTCAAATAATTTAATGTCTCATAGCTAATTATTTCAATGTTATTAACAATAGCTACTGGTACTGACAAAATTAATTGGTCTTACATATTTTTAATCTCTTGTTTTATTACTTTGATTTAAACCTTTATCATTTATGACTAGGATTGGGCTAGCTCCAAAAATCTTATTCAAACATGGGGTCTTCCCCTAGTCTTTGTTCTTTGTCATATTATTAATCAATCAACCTAAGATTGATGATTAGATCTATGAATAGGTCCTCTATTTGTGCTACTAAATCTCTAAAGATTTCATCCATTTTGTCCATTGCTTATTTGATGACCTTATAATTACCAATATTTTCATTTTATGATAAGATCAAGTTCAATATATGTTTTTGGTCACCCCCTGTGGTGCCCTTGCTTCTACTCTTGACCTACTAGATGAACTTGATATCTCTCTACTAGAATTCCTCATCAGTTATTAAGACTGTTTGACTAGGGATAGTTGGATCCTAAAGCAAACCTTCTAGTACTTATATCATTATACCCTCTAGTTATTTGAAGTATCCTAAGAGACATTCAATGATTTTTGACCACTTATTTATGTCTTTTATTTTCTCCATCAAGATTATCATGGCCATATTTAAGTGTGATGGGATGATCATTTAAGTTTAGGGATTTGGTTTTCCATTATTATATTGATCAATGCCTTTACTTTCTTATTTAATCCTTGCCACTGATTACTTTGGTTTATAGCCATGATATGTTGTTTACTCACCATGTCTAATTTGGACCTTATTGCCTTCAAATAATTGAATGTCTCATAGCTAATTATTTCAATGTTATTAACAATAACTACTAGTACTGACAAAATTAATTGGTCTTACATAGTTTTAATCTCTTGTTTTATTACTTTAATTTAAACCTTTAGCATTTATGACTGGGATTGGGCTAGCTCCAAACATCTTATTCAAACATGGGGTCTTCCCCTGGTCTTTGTTCCCTCTTCTGAGTTAGGTGAATTAAAAGCTTAACTCTTTGATGTAAAACCTCCTGACCTTATTCTATGAAAACTATTTTAGTTACTCTTTGTAGGCATGTAGTAGTTGGATCATACCTAACTCCCATTTAAGACTAGGACATATGCTTAATTATAACATATTCTCATAACTAAACTATTGATTGAGTTTGAGTAGCAAGTCTCCTTTATTCTTCATTTTTAAATTCTATTATCCAAATATTTAACTCCTATTATTGAGGGATGTCTATGGTCTTCACTATATCCCATGGGTAATAGGCACTAGAAAGATTCTCCATCCTTCGTTCATATATTAACCATTCAGGTATAGTCAATCCAAATATTGGGTTCTCTTTATTGAATATGTTGATGTAATTTAAAATGAAATTAAATATATAAGACTTTGAGGGTGTTGGTACTTGATAACTAGCTAGAATGATGGCCATTCTTGCTTTCTTTGCCATTTGGACAATTGCAGTCTCAATCTTCCTTTTGGGAGGATCAATGATCACTAAGTCCAATGACTCTTATTTTTACTTTTCCTATTTGGTTTCCTAATTATTTTCCTCCTCTTTATATGTGTCTATTTCATAGGCAATGTAAATCATTATCAATTCATCTTTAAGAGATTCCTATTGATCTAAACCTATCATATGAATTTCTACCTATTGAGGTAAATCTTGTTTTGCTATTCCAGAAGAGTTGGGGACTAAGAATCTTGAATAAAATTCTCTTGTTCTCCTTTATTCAATCCCATTCTCTATTTTTATGTCAATTTTGGGAATCCTAGAAGGGATAATATCTACTAGATGTTATTTTCTAGGACCAAGCTACCATTTATCTTCCATCTTATAATCTCTTAGCAATCTAAATTCAAGATTTATATTATGTTCCTTTTATCTTCTAGTAACTTCATAATAGGTGGCTACCTTAGTTTTAAAAAAATCATTTGCTATAATTTCATGTTGATAAGGTAAAATCATAATTCCTTTTCTCTTCAAGTGCTCATTTACCCTACCATTGGGATCCCACTATCCATTGTCATCCATTTTTAAATTAAAAGAAAACTTCCATTTTAAAGCCACTTCAATTTGTTCTCATTGTCTAAAAGTGGTTCTAAAAATAGTTATGGGAAAACCATGGATAAGTCCTTTCCTCTTGACCTTGTATATCCCATCTATTCCATTAAGCATTTGGTATGCTACTTCTTATTCTACCAACTTATTCGGCACATATACTAGCAGTTTAAAGGGGACACTTTGGGTTCCCTCTATTATGATAACCATATAATTAGGGTATAGCTATATATCTCCCATTGTCTCAATGAAATTACTGATTAAAAGAGTTATCCTCATCATGGAGAGACCATTGATGGCTTGGCTCAAAGTAGGATATACACACTCAAAGATGAATTGGATATGGTCCCTATATTTGTAAATATGTAAATTTGAGTCATATTGGGATACAGTTTGGGTACCATTGGGGGACCACTCACTTTGGTTGGTATTTTATTTGTGGTACATAGGGCATCTAAAAAATATGACACCATGAAGAACTTAGTTATGTTATTTGTTTTAATACTAGAGATCTCACTGCTTAAGGAAATGTTAATGATTTCACCTAAAGGAGGTACTACCACTTCCTCAATAATGAAATACACAACATGAACCCATATAGGTTTAACATGTGAATTATATGAAAATACATATAATTTGTTCAACATAGCCATAACCATTATGAATCTTGATCTAAATTGGCTCACATGGTTTTTCTTGTTAAGATCTACAATGACTTTGTCACCAACTTCTAACCATTTCATTAGGATTTCCTGCATGGTATGTTTCTAGGCCCATTCATTAATGGAGGTGAGGCCTATTGGGTCCTAAATAGTTTATAATAGGATTAGAAGAAAATAAGGGATATGTATGCTATTTTTTTCAAACTATCTTCATGGATAAACATACCCTTATCAATTTTAGCATGTTTAAAAATATAACTAAAGATGTTGATACAATGCAATACCTCTAGCTTGGCGATTGCATAATGGAGTCTTATAAACTAAATCTACATGATGTCATCATATAATCTCTTTATAAAAAATATCTTATCCTAATACTTGTTTAAAATTCTTTGGTTCTCTATGTTCTAAAACAAGATTGAGTAGTTATTATCTCTTGTATTTAGTGAAGAAGCCAAAAACTGTATCTTTAAATACTCTACCCTCTGCATCTTATGACAAGTATAATTCAACCACTTTATTTGAATTAGGTTCATATGATTTCATTTCTATTATTCTAAATAAATTATCCATTTTTGAATCACAATTCAACACTTTTGGTTATCTAGTTAAATTCTTTAAACCAATTTGATTATCAGGCTCTCTCTTTTGGCTCTAAATAGTGAATACATGAAACATTCTAGGGTTTTTTGTATGTTTGAGGGATTTTAGGGGGTATAATTGAGCTTCAATGGTGGTATA
>JARHVA010005954.1:690000-730000 GCA_037957365.1 Torreya grandis
CCCAATCAACATGTGCAAGAAATTGAATAGAAAGATTAGGAAATGATGGTGGAGGGTTAATATGCAAACTTTTATAAATAAATTAAGTGATAAAATGGGTTAATGATGAGATAAAATGATTTGACAACATGGATGAGATAAGGATGAATGAAAGAGAGAGATGACACATAGATGCATCAAATTGAGAATGAGAGATGGTTTGATAGTTGCCTTGTGTTTATTTTTTTTCTTTGCATTAGATTTCTGATGATAATTCTAACTAAGATTTTAGCAACCTTATTTTTGATATTTTGTATGACAATATGCAATAATGGTATATAAAAACCATGATTACTATCATTTAATATGCTTAAGGACTAATAGATTTACAAGGACAAAACTTAGTGCATCATGATATGGAAGATCATAATAACACCATTAGTAATGTACATAGTGATCTAAACACAAGAAATAAAAATAAAAATAAGATAAAAGAGATGTTTACAACAATGAAAATGATGTAAGTAAAAAAAAACACATAAGTAAACAAACATTGCAGAAGCAAGTAAACACACATTATGTGAAATAATGTAAATGACTATACATAAAAGTAATCAAATGACTAAAACAAGTAAGCAAATGATTAAAACAAGTAATAAAGTAACTAAAACAAGTAAGAAAATGAATTTTTAGATAGCTTTAGCTATATTATAACCCTTTGGCATATGTAATTTTTGACAATGTTGAAATGTTTGATGAGTATCTGCATAAGGTATGACTAGTGTACGTAATTAAGGATAAGCTATTTTTTTATTATTGTTTGGATTTTGCATTTTATATTTTGTTTGTTTTTATAATGTTTTTTGGATTTTTTATTTGGATATTTTAATTTATTTTTTTGGATTTTATTGGAATTTACAAGTGTATATACAAGGACTACCAACAAAGGGAAAACCAGATTCTAGTATCGAAGAGTAAGTAGTAGGGGATGGAAGGAATACATTATATATGGAGTATGGATGAATAGGAATGGATTAGAATTAAGATGATAACTCTTGGTAATACATGATGTAAGAAACAATTTTATGGTCATCAAAATAGTATTGTAAGGATACACCAAGATGTTTCCACTTCCTTATCAAGGTCAAAATGGGAATAAAGATGGTTTTTGATGGTAAAGATTAGATGAGTTTTGATATGTTATGGGTGGTTAATAATGGTATATGATGTTTTAGGATGATATTAGGATGGATTAGATAGATTTAGGATGGATAAATATGGTTTAGGATAACTTGGGAGAAGTAACCATGGATGGGTTTAGGGTAATAGGATGAGATTAAAGAATTTGTTAGGATGGGTAAGGATGGTGGGATGATTTAGAATGCATAAGATTGGAATGAATGAGATTAGCCCCAAGTGTAGGGTATTTATAAGGAAATTATTATTTTATAAATGATGCCAAAAAAAATTTCATCATGGTACTTGCCTAAGGTACCATATAAATGGTTTTTACCTTTAGATGAATTTTTTTCTTTCTCTTTCTATTTTTTTTTGCTTTCTTTCTTTTTAAATTTTTTGCATCTCAATTATAAAAGGGTTTGAGATGAATGATGTTTACCACTATTGATTATTTTGGGCTGCTGAGATGTCTCTAGTAACTTCATTGATTTCTATGTTGGCTTCTTCCTGTTGGAAATATTGTCATTATTGTCAAAGGTCTAGCATTGGTGATAAAGGCCCCATTGTATTTAGTGATGTTTTTAATATTCATATCTTGGATAATATGTGTTAATATTTATTTAACATTAATTTTTTTTTCTACATATAAGTCAAAAGAGGGCCCATGGAGAAGTCAAAGAGTCACGGGGTAAAGACAAAAGAGGAGTGGGACACATTTTCTCATGAAGAGTCATCTTGAAGAATTACAAGAGTCACCATGTGAAGAAAAAAGAGGGTATGGAACATTTTTCCATGAAGGGAAACTTTTAGGAATATGAAAAGTCACCAAGATAAAGACAGAAGAGGAAAGGATACATTTGCTTATGAAGGGTCACCATGCGAATTTTCAAATGCAAGGATATGAAAGGTCATGCAAGTTTGGTGCCATTTTCCATGAGGATTTAAGGATCAAAAAGGGTGAATGTGAAAGTTCATTTGTAAAGACATAAATAAAGGATTGAAAATCTATTTGTAATATGTAAGAGAGTGCATGGTTTTGTAATTGTTTTATATAAGAAAAGAAGAGAGAAAAGTAGGAGATATTGTAGAGTTATATGATTTTTTTAGTAATAAATATTGAGAGATAGTTGTGTTTTATATATAAGAGAGGTGGGTGCTCCTATGGGTTGGTGCTCACAAATATATGAAAGGGGTTGGTGCTTCTATAGGTTGGTTCTCAGAAATAGTTATTGTATTGGTCCTTGACAAAGGGGTTAGTGCTCTTATAAGTTGGTGTTTACAAAATTTGTAATTGGATTTGGTTCTCCTTCATATACTTGAGATTTTTCTTCATAGTTTTTCCCATTTTGGGTTTCCACATAAAAATATGGTCTCTCTCTCTCTCTCTCTCTCTCTCTCTCTCTCTCTCTCTCTCTCTCTCTCTCTCTCTCTCTCTCTCACACACACACACACACACACACACACACACACACACACACACACACACACACACACACACACACACACACACACATACGGTGCATGTTATTATTTTAGGTCTATTACATATATTGAATGTGTGATTAAGTGGTTAAATAAGAGAAATCAGATTAAGTAAAAGATATATAATATATTGATTCACACCCCTTCTCAATATATTTTAGGCTTAACAATTAGTATTAGAGTGGGTTCCTTTTGAAAAAGTTTTACAGCTTGAAGGTAGATCAAATAAAGCATGATGGCTAGATCATATGAAGGTTTTTATACAAATAAGACAACTTTATTTGATGGATAAATTATGATTTTTGGAGCATAAGGATGAGGACTTATTTTATGGCCCTTGGATTCAACATTTAATAAGTAGTGGTGGAGGAATATGAACAACCATATTCACTTGTAACTACTCTGGTGGAAATGAAGGCAAGTGAAAATAATGCTAAAACTTTAAATGTTATTTTATATGGTTTATGTGAATCGAAATTTGTTAAAGTTATGCAATGTAAATCTGTTCATGAAACTTGGGTAAAGCTTGAGAATATTTACAAAGGTGATGGAAAGGTTCATCAAGCTAAGCTTTAGACTTTTAGAAGATAGTTTGATAGTTTGAAGATGGAAGAAAAAACTATAGCAAGTTGGCTCTTGTGGGTTGATCAAATAGTTAATCAGATTCAAGGTATTAGGGAAAATTTAGAAGAATCAATCATGGTAAAAAAAGTTTTGAGATCTCTACCATTGAGATATGATGCAAAAGTTTTGGTAATTCAAGAGATGAAGAATTTAGCCAAGCTAAAGATGGGATGAGCTACATGGTATTCTTACATCATATGAGATACAAACTAAATAAGATAAAACCTCAAAGAGAGAAGCTACTTTTAAGACATCAAAGAAAGAGAAGGATAAGATTCAAGAATCAAGTGACAGTTCTAGCGATGATGAAGATGACAATGGAGATCTATTCATTCACAAGCCAAAAAAGGGTAAAGGTAAATACCAAAGAAAATTACATTTTAAATTTTTTAATTATAGAAAGATTAGAAATTTTGTAAATAAGTGCCTAGATAAGGGTAATGGTGACAATGAAGAAGGAAAGTCTACATACAAGAATAATTTTAACGGAAAATTCAAGAAGAAGAGTTTATATTCTAAAGATCCTAGCTTAGCCGAAGATAGTGGAGTGAGTGATTCAGAAGAAGAAGAAGATATTATATTCATGGCCATACATAAATATGCCTCCATAAGTAAAATTATAGATGATCAAGAAGAAGAACAAGATGAAGCCAAAGTGAATCTAGAAGGAGAAATCGTTTGTGCCTTAGAAGAGTTGATTGAGAAGAAGAATCAAATATTGAAGCTTCAAATCCAAAAAAATGAAAAGGAGTCAAAGGAAACAATTGAATATCTATAAGCACACTTTGAAGAAGCCAAAATGAGTGAAAAAGATCTAATGGAAAAGTTATAAAAGTAAGTGAAGAGTGTGAAAGGTATGTTATTGAAATTACTTTTTTAAAAGAAGTTCTTGAGAAAATAAATAAAGAAATCAATGATAGAATAACCAATGATTCAAAGTTTGAGAATAGTACTAATATGTTCAATAAAATATTAGAAAGTTAAATATCAATGTTAGATAAGATAGGTATCATATTTAAAAAAGAGAAAGGGGAGGCCACTACTTTCACAAACAAGGTTAACATATAAAAAGGAAAGAGTTATGTTGAAGCTCTTACAAAAGAGAAAATAAAAATGGAAGAAGTTAAGAATACAGAGGACATCTCAAATAAAGAAGGTTAGAAAGAATATAGCTACAAAAGGCAATCACGTTAGAGATACACAAATAGGTCCTATTTTTATGGTTACAATTTTTATTCTAATGGATATGGTCATAAAAAAATATAATGTCAAAAAACGGATAACAATTTTAGAAATAAGGAGAAGGAAACTCATGTAGAGTCAAGTTGAGGCCATAAATCTTTTGTTCCTCTATCGAGATTTAATGAAGAGGATATAATATATTATAAGTACAATAGATTTAGACACATAGCTTGGTACTATAGAAGTGTGTTTGAGTTAGTCAAGAGGACTAGAGTTTCAAGGCTCCATTTATAAAAAAGAAAGTTCTAATAGGTTCATGGTAGAAGAAATAACCTAAAAAATCTTTATTGGTACAAATAGCTTTACATGTAAGAAATGAAGAAAATCCATGGTTCATTAATATTGGATGTTTGAGGCACATGATAGGAGATAAGAGAAAGTTCATAACCTTAAATAAGATCAATGGTGGCACAGTGAAATTTAGTGATAATACTACTACCAGAATTGCCAAAAAATGTACACTAAGTTTGGATAATGGTAGAACTGAAATTGAAAATGTTTTGTATGTAGAATGTCTTAAGCATAATATTTTGAGTGTAAGTTAAATGTGTGATCAGGGGAACACACTAAATTTTTATGTATAAGGTTGTGATATTATGAGAAAATATTTAGATGTGTTGGTTGTAAATGCTTAGAGAACATGCAATTTGTATATGTTATTAGACATCAAAGGTCAAAGATGTTTGAGTCAGATTGAAGAAAGTTGGCTATGGCATAGGAGAATAAGACACATAAATTTTGATAATCTTATCAACATCAGTAAGAATTAAGTAGTTAGAAATCTTCCAAATATTACAAACCATCCAACATGCTTTGCGAACCTTGTTAGCATAGGAAGCAGGCTAGAAGGTGGTTCAAACCAAAATAATACTCGACCACTTAGATGTTAGAGCTTGTTTTCACTAATTTGTGTGGACCTATGAAAACTCAAAGTACTCAGGGTGAGAAATATTTCATGTTTTTTATTTATGATTTTTCACATATGACTTGGGTAATATTTTTAAAGAAAAAATTAGAAGCTTTTAGACATTTCAAAGCATTCAAAGCATTAGTTAAGAATGAAACTAGTTTGAATATTAAATTATTAATATTAGATCAAGGAAGATAATTCATGTTAGATCAGTTTATTAAAGTTTTTGAAGACCATGAAATAAAGAGACATTATTCAATAGCTAGAACTCCACAACAAAATGGAGTAGTTAAATGGAGAAACAAAATAGTTCAAGAGATGGTGAGGACAATGCTAAATGAATCCAAGATACTAGATAAATATTGGAGAGAGGCAATTGTTACAATAGTACATATTTATAATAGATAATTATTTGGATTCAATAGTGACAAGACTCTTTATGAGCTATGGAAAGACAAACCAACTATAGTTGATTATTTCAAATTTTTTGATAGTAGATGCTTAATAAAGAGAATCGATGAAAAATTAGGCAAGTTTTAATCTAGAGTAGATGAAGGTATATTTCTTGATTTTTTTAAAAGTAAATCTCATAAATTTTATAACAAAATAACCAAGAAAATAGTTGAAAGTATAAGTGTCAGGATAGAAGAAGATGGAGCACCAAAAATCAGTGATCCAATAGACATTCCTGAAATCATTGAAGAGGAAGATTTTGAAAAATTAGATGAAGATGAGAAGGAGGAAATGGACACCAAAACCCCATCCAAATATGTCCAAATAAATCATAATGAAAGTGACATCATCAGGGACATAAATGGAAGAATTTTCACTAGAAGAATGATGGTAAGTGAATCTAAGCATGTTAATTTCTCTTTGTTATCCAAAATTCAGCTTAAGACTTTTTTAGAAGCTAGACATGATAAGTATTGGGTTAAGGTAATGGATGAAGAATTAAATTAGATATAAAAAAATGATACTTGGGAATTAGTGCCTAGACCAAAAGATCATAATGTGATAGGAACGAAATGGATTTATATAAATAAGTTGAATGAAAATGGAGAAGTGACCAGAAATAAACCAAGATTAGTATGTAAAGGATATGCTCAGATTGAGAGAATAGATTTTGAAGAAACTTTTGCACAAGTGGAAAGGATAGAGGCTATTAGAATGTTTCTTGTATATGCAGTGTTTAATATTTTCAAAGTATTTTAGATGGATGTCAAATCTACTTTCCTAAATGGGAATCTAGTAGAGGAGGTCTACATTGAGCATCCATAAGGATTTTTTATCTCAAATGATAGTAGCCATGTATGAAAATTGAAGAAATCACTATATAGAGTAAAACAAGCTCTCAAATTTTGGTATACAAGACTTGATAAGTACCTGTAGGATCAAGGTT
This sequence comes from Torreya grandis, assembly GCA_037957365.1. Lineage (NCBI taxonomy): Eukaryota > Viridiplantae > Streptophyta > Pinopsida > Cupressales > Taxaceae > Torreya > Torreya grandis. The sequence goes on from JARHVA010005954.1 coordinate 696,816, forward strand.
TCAAGAGAGGATTTGATGACAGTAATCTCTACAATAAAATAGAAGGTGGGCATCAATTTATTATTGTGGTATATGTTGATGACATCATTTTTGGAGGAAACATTGAAAAGATGATAAAATAATTTTATGATAATATGCAAAAAGAATTTGAGATGTCTATGCTTGGAGAATTGTCATTTTTTTAGGATTGCAAATATTTTAGTTAGATAAAGAAATTTTCATATCTTAAAATAAATATGCCAAGGAAATATTGAAGAAATTTGGTTTTGAGGGTTGTGCACTAGTTGGCACACCAATGAGTATAGGAAATACGGTGAGCAAGGATGAAGATTCACCTATTGTAGATCAATATTTTTATAGATCTATGATTGGTAGTCTTTTATATTTAACAACATTGAGGCCAGACATCATGCATGTAGTAAGTATGGTTGTAAGATATCAATCAGCTCTAAAAGATAGTCATGTTCAATTGGTGAATAGAATATTTAGATATATCAAGGGGACATTAGATTATGGATTGTGGTATGCTACAAGTAGAGATTTCACTTTGGTTACTTATATAGATTCAGATTGGGTTAGTTACTTGGATGACTTAAAGAGTATAATTAGAGGAGCTTTTTTCTTTAGTGATACCTTAGTATCATGTATAAGTAAAAATTAGAATATCGTATCACTTTATATAGCTGAAATAGAATATATTGTAGTGGTATTGTGTTGTACTCAAGTGCTTTGGATGAAGAAAACTTTAGAAGATATCAAAGTAATATATGATGAACCTATTTATATTTTTTGTGATAACACAAGTGATATTAATATTTATAAGAATATAGTGATACATTCAAGAACAAAATATATTCCTATCAGATATCACTTCTTGATAAAGTAGGTTGTAGATCAATAGGTTAAGATGGAATATAACAGTACTACAAAATAGATTGTTGATATTTTCACAAAGGCACTACCAAAAGACACATTTGAGTATATATGGGAAAGTTGGGAGTAATTTATTTTACTTCTTACTATTGAGGATCAACATTAGTTGAGGGGGAGCTAAGTGTTAGATCCATGATAGGCCCTTTGTCATTGATGTCAAAATGAGAGAAAAATAAAAATGGTATAGGAACAAAAATAGGTATAGGGAATAGGTATAGGTGGATACAATAAGGGGGAGTTACTATATGTTTTTTGGATGGTAGTATGTGTAGGTTGACATGTGCAGTACAGGTTTTAGGATGTGGTAGTTTCAGTTTGAAGTAGCCATCAATGACAAAGGGGGAGATTGTTGGAAATATTGTCATTGATGTCAAAAGTCTAGCATTAATGATAAAGGCCCCATTACATTTAATGATGTTTTTAATATTCATATCTTGGCTAATATGTGTTAATATTTGTTTAATATTAATGAATATATTTTTTTTTCATATAAGTCAATTGAGGGCCCATGGAGAAGTCAAAGAGTCACGGGGTAAAGACAAAAGAGGAATGGGTTGCATTGTCTCATGAAAAGTCATCTTGAGGAATTCCAAGAGTCACCATGTAAACATAAAAGAGGGTATGGTCCATTTTTCCATGAAGGGACACTTTTAAGAATATGAAAAGTCACCAAGATAAAGATAAAAGAGGAAAGGATGCATTTTCTTATGAACAGTCACCATGTGACTTTTAAAATGCAAGGATATGAAGGGTCATGTACGTTTGGTACCATTTTCCATGAGTATTGAAGGGTCACAAAGGGTGAATGTCAAAGGTCATTTGTAAAACTATAAATAAAGGATTGAAAATCCATTTGTCATATGCAAAAGAGTGCATGGTTTTGTAAATGTTTTATATAATAAAAGTGGAGAGAAAAGCAAGAGATGTTGTAAAGTTCTATCATTTGTTGAGTAAGAAACATTGAGAGATAGTGTTTTATACACAAGAGGAGTTATTAATCTTGTGTGTTGGTGCTCACAAATCTTTTCAATGGGTTGGTGCTCCTCTAGGTTAGTGCTCACAAATAGTTGTTGTATTGGTGCTCAGCAAAGGGGTTGGTCCTCCTATAAGTTGATGCTTGTGAACTTTGTAATTTGAGTTGGTTCTCATTAATATACTTGAGATTATTCTCTATGGTTTTTCCCATTTTGGTTTTCCACATAAAAATCTACTCTCTCTCTCTCTCTCTCTCTCTCTCTCTCTCTCTCTCTCTCTCTCTCTCTCTCTCTCTCTCTCTCGTGTGGTGCATGTTATTATTTCATTTTTATTTCATATCTTGAATGTGTGATTAAGTGGTTAAAGAAAAGAAATCAGATTAAGTAAAAGATATATAATATACTGATTCACCCCCCCCCCCACCATCTCAATATAGTTTGTGCTTAACACTTATAAATTCACCAAGATATACTCATAGCCCCTACAATAGAGGGTGTTGCCAGACAGGGTGAAGTAAAAAGTATGTTGGATGAAGGATGGTTGTTGGGTGCATGAAGGATTTGAAAGGATAGAATCATAGAAGGGATGTGTCTATGGGTCATAATGTAAAGGGTGAATGGGACCAACAATGTCATGTTTAACAAGACTAAGAGTAAGTGCAAGTTGGGCGATTTGAGCATTTAATGCTTCTTTAGTGATATCTTCAACTTGTGATGGGGATCCATCCTAAAAATATGCTAATGTAAAAGGTATTTTAATATTCTCAACCATTGGTGCCTTATAAATGTTTCCACTAAGGTATTTTTCTTGATTTTTTATTAAGATTCAAATTAAGATTGTCCAATAGCGCCTCAAAGAGGTTTTCACTAAGGGACTCATGTTTTTTATTTTCTATATTTTTATTTGGATTTTAACTACCATTTGTATTTTGATCATATAATGGTGACTCAAAGAGGTTTTCACTATGGGGTGTGCATTTTATATTTGGATTAAAAGTTTTATTTTGATTGAGGTACACTTGTTCTTCTTTGTAATGTGCAGATATTTCTTGATACTCTTTTGGTAGGTGATCAACTAGGAAGTCTATAATTATGTTATTATCATGGAAGGAAGTTAACTATAAGTAAGATCAATGGTCCCAATAAAAAGGTCTAGGATACTGGTTTGAAATATAGAAGGTAGGAATGCTGATGTTTATGAAAGGAATGATGGTAGCAAAGTCTTTGTAGAGACTATGTATAGATCCTATTTCAATTATGGATGAAGTTACCTTAGAAACCATAAAATTATCACTAACATCTTTACATTGAGTTTTATATGGTTTGTATTTGATGCTATGAGATCTAACATTCACTTCAAAACGGATAGGTTTGATAATTCCTTTTTCATGAATTATTTTATCTATAATTACCTCTATCACTTGGGGTGTATGTTTTTTGATGATGGGATATGTTATAGGTGATAAGTATTTGGGTGTTTGGCTAATGTGTGATATGCTATATTGGTTGAAATAGGTTTTTTCCAAGATAGGATCTTGGTCAAAAATGAGATCTTTGTTAAAAATGGGATCATAAACAAAGATAGGATCTTGATCAAAGATAGGTTTTTGGTCAAAAATAGGATCTTTAATAAATATTGTCTCTTCATCAAAGATGGATGGTAAAACATGGTTGTCAAAGGTAGGTTGATGGATTAGGATTGACTGAAAGTGGATGGGTCAAAATGGGATAAATGGGATTTTAAGAAGTGGATGGAAGATTATGACCTTGAACTAGAAGTGATGTGGCTTGATTAGGCTTAGGAAAGACATCTTGTCATATCCCTAAGCTATGATTTTTATACGTGGATACACTTGGCTCTACCTTGATGTATCCTTTGTTAATTAGATCTTGGATATAATGCTCTAGTCACATATAATGGTTTATAGAATGGCCTTTAATTTTGTGATAATCACAAAAATCATTATGTCTATACCACTTAGACTTTGGGACATTTGTCTCAAAGTATTTGGTGTTTGGAAATGTGATTAGGTTTACAATGACTAATTTTTAATAGAATACATCATAAGGTTCCCTTAAAGGAGTGATTTTTTTCTTAATATGTATGATGATGGTTTTGATAGGTTGGGAGTTTTGTAAATGTTGTAACTCTAAGGATGGAGTGACACTAGATGGTAGAGGTGATCGAATTGGATTCCCTTTGATAGTTTGATGGGGGACGTTAGAATTAAGGATATAACTAATGGAGGGGAGACTTAGTTAATTTTGTAAATTAGGCTCACTAGTGGTAAGGTGATGTTGATACAAAATATTTTTGGATTTCCTAGTTAGAGAGGTAGCTGGATCTTGGGAGGATGGATTTGTGAAGGTTTATATACTTTAATTTGATAGGTTTGTGAACATCTATGATTTTGATGTAGTTTTGTTCAATCTTGGTAATGGGTTGGATGCAAAATCAAATGATTGATTTTGATGAATTTGGAATTTTTGGTTTTGAAGGGTGTAGGAGTTGAATGTTTGATTTGGATAGAACATAGTTTGATTTATGAATGAAATTTGGTTCAAATATATATTTGAAAGTGGTGGTGAAGTTGAATCAAAAGTTTTATTTACATTGGTACTAAGGTGATAACTATATGTATTAGTGAAGAAGTTCAGGTTTGAGTTTTGGGGTGAACTAGATGCAAAATCAAATGATTGATTTTTATTACTATAGAAAGGCCAATTTGGAAACTTGAATGACTATTCAAGTTTAGATTTGATTTTTGGATGGATGAGGATGAATACATATTCAAAATTAGATTTGGATTGAGTTGGTGATTGATTTGACATTGATTCAAATATGCATGTGAATCAAAGTTGTTTAGATAGAACACTAGTTATAATATGGAGTATTTGGATTGTGATTCGAGATGAAATTGGTCAAGGGATTATTCCAAGATGCCATAATTATTTTAATGGGTAACATTACTAGGAAATACTTGACTCACTAATGAAAAAGACTTGAAATTTTACTCTAGTAAAGTAAATTACTAAAGTGACTAAAATTTTGATTACTAACTAAATGCTTTTGAGATTTTTGAAGAGAAAGTTGTGATTTTTAGTAGAACATTTAAAATCAAAATAATATATTTGTAAACAAGGATTTTATATCACTTGTTAAATCAAAATGAAATAAAAATCAATTTCTATTCTAAATAAATAAAAAATTACATGTAAAGGGTGAAAACTAGGTAGAAGGGTTTTGAGAAATGTTTGGGCATTCCATTTTCACTCACTTGTTCATGCTCTCAACTATGGCCTAATGTTTCAAGGTGTTAACCATGGAGGATCCTACCATGACCATGGTCCACTAAGTTTAGTTTTGAGGGTGTGTGTAAAGTGACTTCTTAGTGCTAACCACTAACCAATGCACCAAAGTTGAATGATAAAGAGTCAATCCTAGGATTAAGGTATACATGAGTTTATCTAGTGGGAATAAAACCATGAAAGAGATTGATATAAAAATGTACACTATTGGGTCTTATCCAAAAGTACCTAACATAATAATAGGGGTCTCAGTGTGTTGGCAAGCAACAATATTATATCTTGAGTCAGCTATTGAAACTCTAGGTATTGGAGAATGAAATCCCCTCATGTCATAGTGTGCTTAAAACCCAAAATCACGTAGGCAATTGAAATAACTAGGTCTCAATTTATATACCCCATAAAAAATTAGGGTTTGGCCTATTTCATGGTGGTGAAACCCATAGTCAATAAAGCCCCTAATAAAATAAAAATAAAGAGTTAATACTTATTTTTAATTTTCAAGTATCATCGCTAGCATGATGCCAAGGAAAGATCATACACAAGATCAACTAGGGTAACAGATAAGTTAGAAGATTGCTTTTGATTTATATATATTATCACTAATGTGACACCAAACAAATATCTTACACAACATTTATAACTAAATAAGAAGAAAAAAACAACAAATATATTTACTCTATAGAAAATAAAGTGTGATTTATTTACTAGGAATGCCAAAGACTAAAAATAAAAGAGTTAGTGAAAATAAATGAATTAAAGTTGGTTTGATTATTTGCATTTTTGAAATTTTATTTGGTCAAATTTAAACAAAAAAGGTGTTAATCTTTTTTCATAGACCGAGGAATAAGATAAACTACAAAAAGAAATGAAAAACCATGGAAAACACACAAAAAAATCCTCTGTGATGAAATCATTGTTACATAGTTAAGTCAGAAAAGAAAAATTACAAAATGATCACACAGGTAAAAGATAGAAAATAGAAAAATCTTATAGAAACAATATCACTATTATGCTAAAAAAAATCACTACATAGAGAAACAAAATTGTTGTTTGACAAAAGTGTTATAGAGAGAGATGATATCGCTGCATCAAATGACAAAATCATTGCAAAAAAACATGAAATCACTACTCAAAATGACAAAATCACTATAGAAAAACAAAAAATCATTGCAAGGTAGATTGATATCATTATTTTTTGACAAAATTGCTAATCACCTGGAAAATATCGAAAAAAGCATAAAAACATGGAAAAAGTGACAAACACACTATTTCATTTAACAAAATTGCTGAAATATGCTTCAAAATCATTGTTACGTAGGAAAATGTATAGTTCAACACAAAATCCAAGACAACTTGTAGTCCATACTAGCTCAAAACAAACAAGACTAAATGCAAGAGATAAACAAAGAGAAAACAAAAATATTAAAAGATGTGGATAAGTCCCATCAGGCATGCCAAAAATGTATGAATTAAAAAGAGCAAAGATAAAGAGAAAGTCTATTCAAAGCTAAATTCTACCAATATTAGAGAAAGAAACACAAAAAAACAATCAAAAGCCTTCACAATTTAGACACAATAATCCTCCATTATGATTTAGATCTGATTTGCTCTATCAAAATGTAGTGCTCACTCCTCAAATGTAAAGATGAAATGCGTAGCATTTTGATGAAATTTTTTGACTTTAATTTGCTTTAGATTCAAGATTTGATTATGATTTGGTAGATTTTGATTATGATTTCTCAATATTTGTGTCCCTTGAAAATGAGGATTCTCAAGCTTATTTATAGAAGCTTGGATTATGATCTGATGGTGCAGGATCAATTGGAATTTTTCAAGGTTCCAAATGATCAACGGTTGAGGATGAGTCCTCATCCATGAGGATGGAGACTATTTTAACTAGGTGAGAAAAATGAGTGGTTGGTTAGTAGACTTAGTCAAAATGGATTGAAAACTCAGTGGAGGAGTCATAGGAAGTGGAGGTTTTCATGGATTTGATTGGGATGAGGGAGAGAAAAGTGGAAGAAGTTTGAATTGGTAAATTAAGGAATTAAATAGTTAAAATAAATAATAAAAGGTGTAGAATTGACTTTTTCAAAAGTATTTGAATAAATCAATTAATTTATTCTAGGAAGAAATATTAATTATTAAATTAATAAAAATGATTAATAAATATAGGAAGAATGATTAAGATGCATTTTGACACTAAATGAAATTTTGGTGTCTACATTTTCACCTCTTTGAAATGGTGTTGTGAAACAATACTATTTCAAAGAATTGAAGAAGTAAAGTGTTGATGATAAAAAAAGCAAAAATTTTCCCCAAATGAATGAAAATAAGTATGGTCATGCCCCCTCAAGGGGTTGTACGAGAAATAGACAAATGCTCTAAATTGATGAAAAGAGGAAATAATTAAGCAACCAAATGAAAAATCAAGCAATTTTAGGATCGATGTTAAATTTTAAATGTGTTTAAAATGTAAAAGAGATGCCCCTAGTAAGGCAATACTAAGTCTTTGATTTGAAAATCAACAATTTAAACCACTCAAAGATTGCATGCCTATTGTTGTTTTCTAATGGCTCAGGTGACAAAATAGTGGGTGTGGGAATGATATATCCCAACAATAATAAATTGTGGATCCATAAATAGAAAAAATTTATTGACTTGTAAATTATTGGTGGATTTTACATGAATAAATAATTGCCAGATTTTGAAAACAATCTTGAAATAATGTGATTTAATGTTGTCTTAAGTTTGAAAATGGATGAAGAATTATTATCATGGAGGAATTGAAATGAGAAAACTATCATCAATAATATATATACATATCTCAATACTAATGTTTGAAAAATTGTAGATGGTACATGTAAAACTATTTACCCCTAGGTGTTAAATGTCAAAGAAGATATTGGAAAAAGTACATGTCCCACATTAAAGACTATATGCTTAGATTGTGCTCAGAATTAAGAGTCATGAGTTGATGTGGGACATTAGACCATATGTAGTTCTCCCAATATGGGAAGAGAAGTGATGATGAAATGTAAGATTGACCCATGGATGATAGACTTAAGCTAATGATTACACATTATGAGTGGATGATGGAGAAAGGATAAAAAATGTGATTTTGTCAGTCCCAATAAACATGTGTGAGAGATTAAACAAAAATATTAGGAAATGATTGTGGATGATTAATATACAAACATTTACATATAAATGAAGTGATCACATGGGTTAATGATGATGGATCAAATGATTTGACAAAATGGCTGAGATAAGGTTGAATGAAAGAGAGATGAGACACATAGATGTATCAACTTGAGAATGTGAGATGGTTTGATAGCTGCCTAGTGTTTATTTTGTTCTTTGCATTGCATTTCCAATGATAATTCCAATCTAGTAAGATTTAAGCAACTTGATTTTTGATATTTCATATGAATATATGCACCAATGGTATAGAAAAACCATGATGACTATCATTTATTATGTTTAAGGAGTAATAGATTCACAAGGACAAAACTTAGTGTAACATGATATGGAAGATCATAATAACACCATTAGTAATGTGTATAGTGATCTAGACACAAGAGATAACAATAAAGATAAGATAACAGAGATGTTTACAAAAATGAAAATTATGTAAGTAAAACAAACACAAAAGTAAACAAACATTGCAAAAGCAATTAAACACACATGATGTAAAAAAAAGTAAATGACTATACATATAAGTAATAAAATAACTAAAAAAAGTAATCAAATGATTAAAACAAGTAATCAAATGACTAAAACAGGTAAGCAAATTACTTTTTAGATGTCCTTGGATAGAGTATAAACCTTTGGCATATGAATTTTTTGACAATGAGGAAATGTTCGATGAGTAATACACATATGGTATGACTAGTGTACATAACTAAGGACAAGGGATTTTTTTATTGTTTCTTGGATTTTGTATTTTGTATTTTGTTGGTTTTTCTATTTTTTTTGGATTTTTTCTTTTGGATCTTGAATTTTTTTTTGGATTGTGTTGGAATTTACAAGTGTATATATAAGGAATACCAAAAAAAGGAAAACCAAATTCTAGCATAGAAGAGTAAGTGGTAGGAGATGGAAGGAATACATTATATATGGAGTATGTGTTGTTCCCAAAATCTGTCACTTGTTTTTTGGGACAACATATCAACTATTTTGGTCCTATACACCAAAATCCTATCTTCCATTCTCAAAAAATGTTCTGAGTATTCAAATTCTTCAATTATTCAAGTCTTTTCATCTAGAGAACTCACAGGTTCAACAGGCAGGCTTTCTCATAAAGAAGTTCCAACACTTAGGCATTTTCAAGGCTAGTTCAATGTCGAGGTTCAATCAAAAGACTTAGAAATGGGATTCAATAAAATGGAATGAACCATTTAACCAATGAACCATTGAACCTCACTTCAAATGTTCAAAGGTTCAATGAGTTCAAAGGTTCAAAAAAGAGTTAAGTGCTCAACAAGTTCAAAGAAGTTCAACTACTTCGAAGAGTTCAACGTGTTTGAAGACTTCGACAAGTTATAAAGTTCAATAAGTTCGATAGACTTAAAGAAAAGAAGGCTTTGAAGAGTGAATGTTGAACCATTGAACCGTTGAACCTTGAACCAAAATGGTTCAATGAGTTCAATAAGATCAAAAGACTTAAATGAAAGAAGACTTCGAAGAAGAAAGATTGAATTGTTGAACCTTTGAACCTTGAACCAAAAGAGTTCAAGGTTTAAAGGGTCAATAAAGTTCAAAAGACTTAGAGAACAAAAGGATTCAAAGAAAGAGAATTAATTGTTGAACTTTGAACCAAAATGGTTCAAAGATTTCAACCAGTTCAAAAAAGTTCAAAGTTCAAAGGAAGCTTCAAACGAAGGAAAAAAATAGAAGATTCCAGAGACAAGTTCGAAGAAATAGTTCAACCAATTGAACCAAGGAGCTAATACAACTTCTTGAACCATTGAACCATTGGACCAATACACTCTCCTGGTTCAAAGGTTCAAGGTTCAATGTGGTTCAAGTGACCAGCGACCAATGACACCCCCGTGGATGTTAAATTTAGGGTAATAAAATGCCCATTTATTTTCAAATATGGCATAAAACCTGAAGACAAAATTTAGTGAATAGCTAAAGAAAGAGTCGAAAGAGCCTACTAAAGGTAATAAGATAGCCTAAGAGCTCAAAATCTATAAGGGATACTAAAATATCTATAGGGGAGTTATTCTAGTAGGTGGAATAGTCTAACAAGTAAACATCTAAGTGTGCAAACATTCAAAGGTGCAGCCTATTTTTCTCCCTTTGAATAAAAGTGAGTGGATAGCCATGTAAATATCTAGAAATAGACCAGATGACCCATGCTTAGGAGAAGACAATCGAGGTGTTTCTATACACCAAAGTCAAGGCCAATGCCCTATTCCAGCATGGCCCCTTGATAGAACTAAAAAAGCATTCAAGGCATTGAATGTAGCATAGGTCATTCTATGAAACAAAGCACCCAAGTCTTTCTTGAAGTGCTATATATTTTAATCTCTTATTTTATACAAAGGAGATGTTTTTGTTATCAGAAGCAAAACTCTACCTAAATTGAAAGGCATTACTAAGACTTTGAGCTTAGATTGTTAATCATATTTCATTATTTGAATGAGAAAACAAGTGACTTTTCAGACTTTGTGCTGGAATAGCTTGTGTTATTGAGGAAATTGTTCTTATGTCTATTTCTCGAATGCATTCTTGTCCATTTAATTTAACAAGCAGAACTAGTAGAAGTAATAAAAAAGGTGTCGTGAAGCCGACTGTGGAGAGACTTTGTACTACCATAATTGTCTTTAGTTTGTTTATTTTTTGTTTCTATGTAAGTGACCTTGGGATGACTTTGTGCCCTCATTGTCCTTCATATTTCACTCTTTGGTAGTTAAGGTGGAGACTTTGTACTACACTTAATCCTGATGTGTTACTATGCCTTGTTACATTTACTTGTCACTACCAGAAAGATTCATGTTATTTGCTAAACAACACTTCTAAAAGAAGAGAAGTGCCTTCTATCATTTCACTAAGATTTCTCCTTTGTCTGTGAACATCATCTTTGAAAAAAGAGAGATGGATGGTGTTGTCCTATCCCTGAGTGTTATGTTTAGCTTATATATATAATATATAACACCTCATAGCTATAGGGAACCTCCCGTTGATGAGAGGAGAGATTTGTCCCATTTTGATGTGGTAAACCTGCACATTTGGCCAATCAATCTCCTTATGCTATGGTTGAAACAACATATTTTTCCCATCAATTAGCTGGTGACAAAATATTCACCCAACAATTTTTGGTGACTCTATTGGGGATCATTTTGTGTAGTTTCAAGCCTCAAGATTCAAATTGAAGTAGTCCCTATCCTTATCCATTTTAGATTTACAATCTGGCAGCTCCACGGTATATGAGAAGCTAGAGATCTAAAGGTATTGTTGACCCTGTATTTGAGTTGGTATAGCAAAGTAATTTTGATTTGTTTCCTTCACCATCTCACTTTCAGTGAACCAGGAGTTTTCCTCCTACAAAAATTAGGTCTCCATTACCAGGCAAAACATCTATTTCTACTATTAGCATAGCTTTGTCAATACATACCCCTCAATCATTTGTTATCCCTCCCTTCAGTAGTCAAATAATGGAGATTCAAGGCCCCTGGGGTAACTCTTTTGGTTCACTCAATTTAACTCCACCACTACATGAGTTACCATGTAGTTCAGGGAAGAATTTCCCCAAGTTTTTTGGTAATGGGAGAGTTCATCCTGATAAACATATTACATCCTTCAGCATAGCCTGTGGTGTGATAGGCATGGAATATGAGTACATAATAGTCAATTTATTTATAGAAACATTACAAGGAACTACTGTAGACTAGTTCTATCATTTGCAGGCCCAAACTATAACTAATTGGAACACCCTCAAAGCCAAGTTTAAGCCTATCAAAGATGTACATGCCCTGCTGGCCCAGCTCACACAAATGAAGAAAGAGCCTCATGAACCTATGAGGGACTTCATTGCCAAATTTGACAAGTTGAGAAATAATATTCTTATAATTGCTCAGCCAATAGCTAAGAATCTCAAATGCTTCTTCATCAACTCTCAGCTGCTTGAAGTGAGTTTTCTACTGAGATGGGCTAGCCACATAGACCTTGTTGCTACTCAAGATTTGGCCACTGAGGTGGAAGATGATCTCATCTTGGTAGAGAAGATAAGTAAAGATCCTAACATAGGTAAATCTTCTTCATCCTCTGAATATCTATCTACAAGCACCACTAATCCAATGGTGCAAAAGCTAGAATATGAGTTGCTAGCTCTTAGAAAGAAAATGGTGCAAGGGATGTCTGCTCCTTCATACTGAGATATAAAAAAGAGGACATTCCCCAATCATTCATACCAAGGAAACACTGCTAGGAATCAAGCGAAACCAAATCATCTTCCTCCCCCATAAGGAAAGCTTGCTATTGAAGTAGCACTAGCCAACTCAGTAGTTAGATATCTAGAAATAGATCCTGATTTCTCTTTCCAACCTGAGTTGAACCCAAAAGATGATGTTAATCTCTTCATTGAGGGAGAAGAAGAATTAGCTAGTGCCTCCAACATTGGTTTGCTAAATTACTAGGATGAACCTAGAAGTAAAGGTGAAGCATTTGATGGATCATACACTATATTCACCCATTCCTAGAACTAGTTAGCCCAGCAAGCTAATAAGAAAAAAATAGAGGATCATTCTCAACCAATAATTTCAATTTCTAAGCAGGGAACCACTCTACCTTTTTAATCAAAGGACCTGGTGATCACTAAAAAGGTAAGTACATCAAGCATTCTTTCATCTTCAACTTCAAATTTGTAGACTAATACCACCCCTCCTAAAAACTAGAAGGATGAACTGCCTTCCCCTATTCTTAATTTATTTCAGACATTTGATATAATCAACCATGTCAAGAAAACCAAAATTCAAATGTCCAAATTTGAATTCCTGCAATCCAACCCTAAACAGTTGGATAAGTTGGTTCAATGTGTAAAGAATAAAACCATCCCTATAGGACTAGTGTTTCTGAAGGTGACTCCCACATCCACCTAGAATAACCTTTTCATTACTCTTCCAGCTTCCCCTAGGGAAACATAACCATTTTATGTCTCCCTGTTGATAAATGGTCACTAGTTAAACAATTGCATCATAGACTCAGGTGCATCTAATAATGTCATGCCTGCCAAAGTAGCTGAATCCCTTGGTCTCACACTGACCAAGAAATTTGGGAGATGTTTCTCCATGGAGAATAAACATGTGCCACTATTGGGACAAACCAAGGATGGCCAATTTGCATTTGTAGAATTTTTGGATAAGAGAATTAAGATGACAGTCCTGGTGGCTGATGTCTTAGCCTCCTACGACATTCTGCTTAGACAAAATTTCTATAAGGATGTTGGTGGTGAGTTAAGCATGGACCTGTCTAAAGTGAGGATCCCAGTCAAAGGTGTCATGTAGAGATTATTCCCTAAGAAGGAAGCAAAATACGTTGTCACTCAAATATCAGTACCTAAATCTCAAATTCTATTTGAGTCTTAAAGCATGGGTAATTACTTCTTGTCCATAGAGGATGTTCATGTTTCTGTAGATAAAATTCTTATAACTAGTGATCCAGGAATTGATTCAAATAAAATAGTAGAAGACTTAATAGAGCACAGTGCAAGTGTAGAAGAATCCTCCCCTCTAAATGAAGGAAAATCTATGAAAAAATTAGTTTCTAGTGGCATATAGATTATGGAATTCAATGAAAGCAATTCTTCTATCAGTTTTAGAGCTAGGATTGTGTTGATATCTCCTCAAGGAGATATGTTTCCTTCTTCATACAAGTTGTAATTCAACAACACCAATAATACGGTTGAATATGAATCACTACTGCTCGAATTAAAGGCTGCTCAAGACAAAGGTGTCAAACTCCTTCACACTAAAGGAGATGCTGAGATGGTGGTTTTCCAAGTCAAGAACATGTACCAAACCAAAAATGGGAGATTACGCCATTATATCAATCTAGTTTGGGATCAAATTGAAAGCTTTGATGCTTTTAGTATCTTTGCAATACCTAAGGAATTCAATGATTGAGCTAATGCATTAGTTGTTTCTATAACTCTTTTGGTTCCTCACCCAAATTTTAAGGGAGATAGATACACTATCGAACTAGTATTTCAACCAAGTGTGCCTAATAATGCCAATCATTGTCAAGTGTTCAATGGTGACAACTAAATCATCACCTTTTTGGAACAAAAAGATAGCTTTGAATAGCTTCACTTCAAAGGCAGTGAGCCTTAGAAACTTGAATCAGCCCTTGAAACAAGTTCAGACACAAGTGAAAAATTCCTACAACTTAAAGGAAATAAAATCTCAAAAGGACTAGTTTCCCTTGAGAAACTATTTGACAAGCACGACAGGTTCATCAAACAACAACAAATAGATTCAAGCTCCTCCCAAGAGGTTGATCAGATAAATTTGGGTACTAAGGAAAATCCCAAGATGGAAAACATTGGGAAGTGCTAGACTCTGGAGGAAAAACTCAAAGTTACTGACCTACTTCACCATTACATGGATGTTTTGGCATACTCATATGATGATCTGAAGTCACTCAGGCCTGAATAAATTCACCATGAAATTCCTCTCAAGAGTGATTTGATGCCTTACAAGAAGAAATACTGATAGTATAATCCAAAGATATCAGGTACTATTCTATCTGAAATATAGAAAATGCTGAATGCTACAATAATTTTCTCAATCCATCATTCCACATGGATTGCAAACATAGTTCCTGTGAGGTAAAAGAATGGAAAAATTCAACTCTACATGGATTTTAGGAATTTGAATCGATCCTCCCTAAAGGATAATTACCCTCTGCCCATCATGGATCAAGTCCTTTAGATGGTGACTGGTTCAGAGATGTTATCAATGTTGGATAGATTCTCAAGGTACAATCAAGTGGAAGTTGGTGAAGCAGACTAACATAAGAATGCCTCCACCACACCTTGGGGCACCTTTACTTATCGAAGAATGCCATTTGGCCTAATAAATGTTGGCACCACTTTTTAGAGAGTAATGGACCTTACTTTCAAAGATGAAATGGGTAAGTTCATTATGGTGTACCTTGATGATTTAATAGTCTTTTCCAAGCATCGTCCTGATCATGTACACCATTTACAATAAGTGATAGAACAATGTCACCAAAATGGCATTTCTCTAAATCCCAAGAAGTCTATTTTTGGGGTAACAAAAGGGAAACTTTTTATGCACATTATATCCTGAGAAGGCATAAAGATTGACTCAAAAAGAATCAAATCTATCCATGAGCCTACTCTACCCACAAGTAAGACTGAAGTTCACTCTTTCCTTGGAAAGGTGAATTTTTTATGAAGGTTCATTACTAAATTTGTAGAGAAGACACACCACATTATGGACATGATGAAGGAAAAGACCACTTTCAATTAGACTGAAGAAGGTAAATTGGCATTTTGAGACATCAAGATAGCTATCGCCTATGCTCTAATTTTGTTTTGTCTAGATTATACCAAAGATTTCACAATGTATGGTTATGCTTCTGAGCACACACTTTCAACAATTCTAGTTCAACAGAATAAAGAAGGTGTGGAATCTCCCATATCATTCATGAGATATTCTCTCAAAGCTCATGAACTAAAATATTGAAATTTGGAGAAGCATGTTTATGCAGTGGTAAAGGTAGTAAAGCACTTCCATTTCTACATTCTGAATTCACAAACTATTGCCCTGGTACCTGATACCACAGTCAAATCCATATTAACTCAATAGGAGTTTGGAACCAGAAGGAGCAATTAGATTGCTAAAATCTAAGAGTTTGATCTTGTTATCAAACCAATGAAGCTTATGTGGGGAAGGGGTCTCTGCCAATTTATTGTTGATAATAGACTAGAAGAAACTAGGCATGAAGAAGCAAAAATTGAAGAGACACCAACAATCCTCTTTGTCACCACCACAAATGAGTGGTATTCAAACATTTCTCATTTCCTTACCTATGGTGAGTTTCTTGCTCACTTGTATCATAAAGGAAAGAGGATTGTCAAGTTGAAAGTTGTCAACTTTGTCCTATGGTACAATGGGATGTATAAGAGGAACCTTGATGGGGTATTCCTTTTTTGCATGGATAAAGTGCAGCAGATCAAACTTTTGGAATCCTTCCTCAATTTGGCTTGTGGAGGACATTTTCATGTGCCTGTAACTTCCCATAAGATTTTACGAGCCAGGTATTATTGGCCTACCCTATTTTAAGATGCATACAAATGGGTGCGAAGATGTGAACTATGCCAACAGTTTGTTGGAAGACCCAAGTTAGTTACGCTACCTCTCAAGCCAGTAGTAATAGAAGAGCCATTTCAACAATGGAGAATCAATTTCATTGGTACTTTAAACCCATCTTCAAGTGCTGGACATGATTATGTCCTCAAAGTGACATATTACTTCACCAAATGGGTGGAAGCTATTCTAGCCAAGCATGCTACTTCAGAAGTGGTATGCAATTTTCTCAAAGAAAACATCATTTATAGCTTTGGGGTCCCAACCAAGATTGTGATAGATAATGTAGCTTGTTTCTCTTCCCATGAGTTTACTCAATTCTATTTTCATTATGGCATTACCCTCTCCCACTCCTCTGATTATTTTTTACAAGGAAATGGCCAAGCAGAATCGAGTAACAAGAACCTAGTGACCATCATCAAAAAGCTGGTAGATGACAACCAACAAACCTGGCATAAAGAATTATTTGATGCTTTATGTGCAGACAAAATTATGCCCAAGAGGGACATAGGTATGTCACCTTTACAAAATTTTTATGGTCTCAATGCAGAGATACCAATTACCTTGGAATTACCAGCATTGAAATTGGCAAAGGTAGTTGAAGATCAGACATATGAAAGCTCCATCGATAAGAGGATCATGTGCTTGACTAATTTGGATGAGAAACAAACTATGGTGGTGGACTGAATTGTTGTGCATCAAATTTTGGTGAAGAATATCTTCAACTAGAAAACAAAAACCCATGATTTTTAGATTGATGATCAAGTTCTACTATGGGACAAGAGAAGAGAACTAAAGGGAATGCATGGCAAATTTGATTCCCTATGGAGAGGCCCATTTACTATCCATCAAATCAATGGTGAAAATAGTTTCCTATTGAAGTATCAAGATGGTATGCTCTTTTCAATGACTCATAGTGGGTACCATCTGAATCACTTCAATTCTTGAAGTATCAGGTGACATCAATTGTACATATGTATAATTTTTGTATAGTCTTTAGTTTTGTTTGGTGTTGTTCATTTTCATTTCTTTGTGGTGCCTTTATTTTTTGGGTAACATGACTCCGTATCCCAATGGAATACTTAAAAGCAATGGAGATTCTTTATTCTACTCCCTTTGATTATTTTTACAATTGATGGAAGTTCCCCAACTGGAGCCAACTATTGTTCCGAAAATCTGTCACTTGTTTTTGGGGACAACATATCAACTATTTTGGTCCTATAGATCAAAATTATCTCTTCCCTTCTTAAAAAATGTTTTGAGTATTCAAATTATTTAATTATTCAAGTCTTCTCAACTAGAGAACTCATAGGTTCAATAGGTAGGCTTTCTCAAAAATAAGTTCCAACACTTAGGCATTTTCAAGGTTGGTTTAATGCCAAGGTTCAATCAAAAGACTTAGCGGCAGGCTTCAATTAGATGGAATGAACCATTAAACCAATGAACCATTGAACCTTGCTTCAAAGGTTCAATAAGTTTAAAGGTTCAAAAAAGAGTTAAGTACTCAACGCATTTAAAGAAGTTTAACCGGTTCGAAGAGTTCAACGAGTTTGAAGACTTCAGCAAGTTCTAAAGTTCAATAAGTTCAATGGACTTAAAGACAAGAAGGCTTCAAAGAGTGAAGGTTGAATCGTTGAATCGTTTAACCTTGAACCAAAATGGTTCAATGAGTTCAAAGGTTCAATGAGTTTAATAAGATCAAAAGAATTAAATGAAAGAAGACTTCGAAGAACAAAGATTAAACTGTTAAACCTTTGAACCTTAAACTAAAAGGGTTCAAGGTTCAAAGGTTCAAAGGTTCAATGAGTTCAAAAGAAAATAAAATAATCTAGAGAGTTCAAATCTTCAAAGGATTCAAAGAAAGAGAGTGAACCATTGAACTTTGAACTGAAATGGTTCAAGGTTCAAAGGTTCAATAAAGTTCAAAGGACTTAGAGAACAAAAGGATTTAAAGAAAGAGAATGAACTGTTGAACCATTGAACTTTGAACTAAAATGGTTCAAAGAGTTTAACCAGTTCAAGAAGTTCAAAGTTCACAAGGAAGCTTCGAGTGAAGGAAAGAAATGGAAGATTCCAGAGACAAGTTTGAAGAAATGGTTCAACCGATTGAACCAAGGAGCCGAATGAACTAAGGAGCCTATAGGACCGCCTGAACCATTGAACCATTGAACCAATGCACTCTCATGGTTCAAAGGTTGAACATTAAATGTGGTTCAAGTGACCAGTGACCAATCATGCCATCATGGATGTCAAATTTAGGGTAATAAAATGCCCATTTATTTTCAAATATGGCATGGAACCTAAAGACAAAACTTAGCAGATAGTTGAAGAAAAAGATGAAAGAGCCTTTTAAAGGTAAGAAGATAGCCTAAGAGCTCAAAACCTATAGGGGATACTGAAATATCTATAGGGGAGTTATTTTAGTAGGTGGAACAGTCCACCAAGCAGACATCTGAGTACATAAACATTTAAAGGCGTGGCCTATTTTTTGTCCTTTAAATAAAAGCAAGTGGACAGTCGCATATATATCTAGAAATAGAATAGATGACCCATGCTTAGGAGAAGACATTTGAGATTTTTTGTACACCAAAGTCAAGGCTGATGCCCTGTTCTAGCATGGCCCCTTGACAAAATTGAAAATACATTCAAGGCATTGAATGTGGTATGGACCATTCCATGAAATAAAGTGCCCAAGTCTTTCTTGGAGTGATATATATTATAATCTCTTATTTTATGCAAAGGAGATCTTTTTTTATCAAAATTAAAACTCTACCCAAATTGAAAGGCATTACTAAGACTTTGAGCTCAGATTGTTAATCATATTTCATTATTTGAATGAGAAAACAAGTGACTTTTCAGACTTTGTGCTGGAATAACTTGTGTTGTTGAGGAAATTGTTCTTATGTATATTTCCTAAATGCATTCTTGTCCATTTAATTTAACAAGCAAAACTAGTGGAAGTAATTAGAAAGGTGTCCTGAAGCTGACTGTGGAGAGACTTTGTGCTACCACAATTGTCTTCATTTTATCTATTTTTTATTTCTGTGTAAAGGACCTTGGGATGACTTTGTGCCCTCATTGTCCTTCATATTTCACTCTTTGGCAGTTGAGGTGGAGACTTTTTACTACACTTCATCCTACTGTGTTACTTCACCCTATTACATTTACTTGTCACTACTAGAAAGATTTTTGTTGTTTGATGAAAAACATTTTTGAAAGAAGAGAAGTGCCTTCTATCATTTCACCAAGATTTCTCCTTTGTATGTGAACATCATCTCTAAAAAAAGAGAGATGGATGGTGTTGTCCTACCCCTGAGTGTTATTTTCAGCTTATATATATATATATATATATATATATATATATATATATATATATATATATATATATATATATATATATATATATATATCACCTCGTAGTTATAAGGAACCTCCCCTTGATGAGAGGAGAGATTTGTCCCCTTTTGATGTGGTAAACCTGCACATTTAGTTAATCAATCTCCTTATGCTATGGTTGAAACAACTTATTTTTCCCATCAATTAACTAGTGACAAAATATTCACCCAACAATATGGAAAAATAGGAATGGATTAGAATTTAGATGATAACTATAGGTAATACATGATGTAAGAACCAAGTGTCTAGTCATCAAAATATCATTGTAAAGATACACCAAGATTTTTTCACTTCCTTATCAAGGTCAAAATGGGAATAAAGATGGTTTTTTAATTGCAAGGATTGGATGAGTTTTGATATGTTATGGCTAGTCAAGAATGGTATATGATGGTTGATGATGAGCTTAGGATGAATTGGATAGATGTAGGATGGGTAAGTGTGGTTTAGGATAGCTTGGGATAAGTAACCATGGATGGGCTTAGGGTAACAAGATGCGATTAAAGAATTTATTAGGATGGGTAAGGATGGTGGGATGCTTTAGAATAGATAGGATTGGAATCAATGAGCTTACCCTAGAGTGTAGGGTATTTATAATAAACTGATTATTTTATGCATGATGACAAAAATTGGTTTTCATCATGGTACTTGCCTAAGGTACCATATAAATGGTTTTCACATTTGGATGAATTTTTTTCTTTTTCTTCCATTCCTTTTTTCATTTGCCTTTTATTTATTTTTTTGGCATCTCAATTACAAAAGGGTTTGAGATGCATGATGCTTACCACTATTCATTATTTCATATATGTGCTTTTGAGATGTATTTAGTAACTTCATTGATTTCTAAGTTGGATTCTTCCAAATTTACTAGGATATAGTGATAACCCCTATGATAGAGGGTGCTGCCAGATAGGGTGAAGCAAAAGGTATGTTAGATGAAAGATATGTGTTGAGTGCATGAAGGATTTAAAGGGATGGAATTATAGAGGGGATGAGATTATGGATCATGATGTAAAGGGTGAATGGGACCAATAATCTCATGTTCAACAAGACTGGGAGTAAATGCAAGCTGGATGATTTGAGTATTTAATACTTGTTTAATGATATTTTCAACTTGTGATCAGGATTCATCCTACAAATGTGCTAATGCAGAAGATGTATTAATATTCTCAGCCATTGGTGCCTTAGGTTTTCACGAAGGTATTTTTCTTGATTTTTTTATTAGGATTGTCTAATAGCACCTCAAAGAGGTTTTCACTAAGGGACTCATATTTTTTATTTTCTATATTTTGATTTGGATTTTTAATACAATTTCTATTTTGATCATCTAATAGTGTCTCAAAGGGGTTTTAACTATGGGGTGTTGATTTTATATTTGGATTGAAAATTTTGTTTTGATTGAGGTATACTTATTCCTTAAAATATGTAGATATTTATTAATACTCTTCTGACATGAGATTAGCTAGGAAGTATGAAATTATGTTATTATCATAGAAGGATGTTAATTGTAAGTAAGATCATTGTTCCCAATAAAAAGGTATATGAAGTCATCTTATTATCATAAAGGATTTCATCTCACCTATGGATAATATATATATGGGAGACACTCATTATTAATGGCCTATCCCACTTATGTGAGATAAATTCTATCTTTCTCGTATATAAGTAATATGATGGGGGAATCACTAAAAGATGGTAGTGAGATCAACTCCCCCCATTCAATTCAATTATGAGTGATCTATATCATTGTCTATCATGAGATGGTCTATCTCATTGTAATATCTAATTCATAGTGAGATGATATTTCTAGAGCAAGGTGGTTGTCTTCTCCGTAGAGATAATAGGGGGTACCAACTCGATCTCTATCGAGAGGGGATAACCCTTCTATAGGGTACCCTAGGTAAATTATTCCACATTCCCATTATCTATTTATCCCAATTCAGATTCCTTGCCTTATATATCTATATGGACCCACTGATAAGGTGAGGGCACAACATAGATGATTCACCCCATTGGTATCTCATATTTTTTTTAAAGTATTGTCATTGATGTAAAGGTGCAGCTAGTGAAGATGCATGCTGATTGATATTTTAGGTATGATCTTATGAGATTGATGTGATAAGGTGAAGTTTTTGATCTTTGTCTTCTCTATTGAATGATGTTAAAGTTGATATCAAGGTACAAGTCATGGAAGATGTTTGAAGATAAATAATGATTGCATAGGAATCCATGTGATAATATGCATTTAAAGAAAAGAGATAATTCAAATTAATGTCTTATGGTTGAATGAAGGCATAGGTTAAGATTTCAAAGGTGTTCAAGTATATGGAAGAGAGATGTCAAGTCATATGATGCTTGGTCATGTGGTTTTAGGTCTGTATGAGGCTATTAAAGATTATTATCATAATAAATAGATTAGTACCATGATATTATTAATGTGTAATATCTTATTTCTTCTTGGTTGATTTGTTTTTAGTTTATTACATGGAAGGAATAGGTTAAGGCATCAAGTGCTTAACTATCCTAAGCCTAGTCATGGAATGAAAAGACCTTATGAGAAGGTATGAGTATGGTGGATTGGTTAGATGAGTTCCCATAAGCATGAATGGATGTATGAGGTTGATTGAGCATGTAATCAAGGCATTTGAACACTCATAAGATTCTTCTAGTGACCCTACAGAGGTAGGAGATTTAGACTAAGTCTACACCTAGAGCACTCTTAGACCTTGCCTAGCCTAATGAGGTGTCATGATCTATTTTTAAGGCATGTGAAGGATTTATGGTAGTGTTTAATAACAATATAGGTTGATTTAGTATGTGATTAAGGTGGATATTTCATGTAAATATACATGAAGTCTAGTTTTAATGCCTAATGTGGTTTGCAGGTCAAGGTCTAGAGAGTAAAGACAAAGAGTGTGTCCTAATAAGGGGTCATGATCATATTTCAAGATGTTTGAGATTATTTAATATTTTTTAGATATTATGTATGTTTTTTCATGTAGTTTGAGGTCATAATGTGAAGGATAAGGCATGAAAAAATGTTTGGAGGTCTCTCAATTACTTAGAATGAAGGGTTCTCAACATGAGAAGGATTTTATTATTCTCATTATCTCATAAAAACTTTTCATGGGAACATAAGTAGTCCATGGTAGATGGTAAAGTTTCCTATATAAAAATTTAAGGAATTTTTTTTTGGATTGAGAGGTTATGTTTTATGAATGATCATTAAGACTGGAAATAGGTTTAAACCTCAAATAACCCTAATGAAGACCCAATATTGAAGATGTTGATAAAAATTTCTTAGGATGAATTGAATTTATCAGGTAATTTATTATATATTTTATTGACTTTTCCAAGTACCACTATGTGGTATTGGTTAGAGAGAGGAGAGATAAAATGTTGAGTTACAAGGTTGTTTTTGAAGAAGTTGCTATAGAAGTCAAAAGTTGCATTAAACATAGTTAGAAAATGGATGGGTAAAGAAGGTAGAGAATCATGTTATATTTCCATGAATGTTTATTTATAGGTTATATTCCTTAGTTATGCTAAATTTTTCATTCAAGTTAGTCAGTCGCTAATAGGCCTAATGGTGCAAATAGTGAAAAACCTAGGTAATAGTGAAAAGATGAATTAGAATGTGTTTTCATGATAGAATGATGAAACAAAGTGCATGGAGATGTCTTTTTATATTGTTATGTTTCATTCATGTTTTTAATATATCTTTAAAGTTATGTCCAATGGTGAAAATGATGAATCCAAAATGGCTTATTTGACTTAGTGAGGTTTATGTGTAGTGAGGTCAATAAATTGATCTATAAGACCAATAGTTTCCACTATAACATATGATGTTTATATTTTAATATGGTATATATATGTTATAATATCATTTTAATTCATTTAAAATGTCTATACAGATCTTGGAGGTTTGAGTCACCATGACTGGTCTTTGAGAAAAATTGGTAGTTATGAGTGAGTTTCAAAGGTGTTTTTAAGGCTATATGCCATGAATTGAAGTTTATATTTCATATGGTGATATTTTTAAGGTAATTTAGGTTTTTTATAAGTTATTTATTATCATATTTTTATGACTAAATGAATTATTATTTTTAGTTGATCAACAAAATTTTCTGTGTTCAAAGGCCTAATGTGAATAATGTTAATAAAGTGGTTCAAGTGGTGGTTGGACCTAAAATGTGTCATGGTGCTTAGAGTATGTTTTATAAGTCATATTTTATGTTTTTATGAATTTTTTTTGTCATATATAGATGTGTAGAGTGTTCTAATGGGTCATAAGGTAACATGACTTAAAGTAGGCCTAATGGAATTAGGTCTCCATGAGACCTAAAGAAGGATTTGTTCTATTTGAGTAATGACCAACCTAATATAATGATTAACTATTAATTTTAACATGTAATAAGGCATATTTTGTGGAAATTATAAGTGGTAAATTGTGTTCATCTAAACAAGAGGTGTATGAGCAAGAGGCTTGTATAAGAATAAGGCCATTTAGGCCTAATTAGTAGTTTAAAGATTGGATAGAGAAGTGAATGAAATAGAAGATGAATGAGTGGAATAATTTATTATATAACATAATATGAGTTTATATTATCTATAATTTATATCTAATAGGAGTTTTGAGTATGAATATAAAGGTTATATGACCTAATTAGTCTTGAAGAGACCTAGTTGAGTGAAGAGGCCTAGAAGATAGTTTAAGAGGGATAAAAGTGTTAAGAGATGAAGAGATTATTATCATCTATTGGTTGAGAAACATATTTTTCTAAAGGTGATCAAATAAATTATGTGGATAAGTTTTTGATAAGTCATCTAGGGGGTTGGTACCTCTTTGAAAGTAGGTGTTGCTAAATCCTAGTCAAGTGGGTACTTTTCTAGTTGGGGTTGGTGCTCCATGTGGATTTGGTTATTCAGTATATTTGGTTTTTATCTTATTATATTATATTAAATTTTAATATAACTATTTTTTTCTTCCCTTAGAGGTTTTACCACATATATGATGTGTTCTTGTGCTTCATGCTTATGTGGATAGTTGATTATGCTTGCTAGATCTATATGTTTGTTTGAATGGTTCAAGATTGCTTAAGTGTAATTAAAAGAAAGGTTTTGAAGAATAATTAATCCCCACTCTTATTAATTATGATTTAAATAATTGGTATCATACATAGTCCCTTGAATTAGGCCTAATAGCCTAAAGGAGATTGTAGAAGCAAGGATGACTAGTAGTCAAATTCAAGGAAGTTTCTCTATCAGTAAGGCTCCGTTCTTAAATAGGACTAATTATGCATTTTAGAGCATAAAAATGAGGACATATATAATGTAAATGGGATATGAAATATGTTATTCAATTGTGTATGGATACACTCGATCTCCTACACCACCAACTGATGTAGTAGGAAAGAATGAAAATGAGAGAAATTCCAAGGCAATGAATGCCATTCTATGTAGCCTATCAGAGGTAGATTTTGTGAAGGTGATTCACTATGAGTTATCTAAGGTGACATGGGACAAGTTAAAGACTATCTATGAAGGAAGGTTAATATGGATAAATTTTAGGCTCATAAAAGGTAGTTTGAAAGTCTGAGTATGAAGGAAGATGATTGCATTTCATCCCACATATTAAGGTTTGATGAAGTTTTCAATATCATCAAAAGTCTCAGAGAAGAAGTGAAATATTCTATATTTATAAAAAAGGTATTGATATCCCTAACTTCTAAATTTGATTCAAATGTGTTTGAAATATAATAAGTTCAAGATCTAGACACACTTCAGATGGATGGCATTCATGGCATCTTGACTACTTATGAGATGAGAACAAATGAAAGAAAACCTTCCAAGAAGGAAGAAGCATTTAAATTTGAGAATTTAAAAGATAACAAGGTCAAGGATGATGTATGTTCAGATATTAATGTTGATAAATTGATAGCCATGTTTTCTAGGAAATTAAAGATTAGATTTGGTAAGTACAAGGGTATTTTTCATTTAAAATGTTTCAACTATGATAAGGTTTGTCACTTTGCATCTAAGTTTCATAACAAGGATAAGACTAAATATGATGAAGAACATGATGAACATCATGGTGATGTTAAGAATGTTTATAAGCCTAAAAAAGAAAGAAATATTTTAGGAAATATGAAGGCAAGAAATGGTCACTCAATAATAAGAGAAGTTTTTATACCAAAGAATATAATATCTCATTTTATGTAAGTGACACAAGTATATATAATAGTGATGATGATAGTAATGAGCATGACAATAATGAAACTTTATTCATAGCTATAAAAATAGATAATGATGTTTTCTCAAAAGGGAAAGATCTTATGAATGATGAATAATTAGATGAATAAGAGGCTAAATTGAACCTTGAGGTAGAATTGGTGAGTGATCTATAGGAGTTAAAGTTACAAAGGAAGAAGAATAAAAAAATAAGATCATTAGTTAAGGACTATGAAGAGAAAATTGGTTTGGTTGAAGAGAGAATAATTAACATATCTAAGGATCATAATGAGATCATCAATATAGTATAAACATAGATGGATATAATCAATACTAGCCTAAAATCTAAGGAAGAATAATGTACTAGGTATGAATAAAAAATGGAGTCTATAAAGTTAGAATTGGATCAAGCAACTAGAAAGATGAAGACCCATGAAAAGTTTCAAAAGATCATTGAGTTTCTAGATGATATTATGAGTATTCATAATTACACCAATGATAAGATAGGTCTTGTTTAAAAACTAGATCAAAAAGAGAATAAGGACAATGCTAATGTGAACAAGATGGTAAACCTCAAGAACAACATGAAGACAAATTTTGTTAGATAACCTAATGCTATAAGGTATGCATATCCATTATATGGTTATTGTTTCTTATGTATTCAATTTGGTCATAAAGTAAGAGAGTGTATAATACCCTCCAAGAATGATTACTCATGGGACTATGGAAGGAGTCACAATCCATATCAATCAATATTTATAAATGACGTTATTTACTATAATTGTCTTAACATTGATCATATTACAATAATCTATCATCATGAATCATCAATATAGAATAAGAATATTTAATCTCCTAGAGTCTAAGAAAGAAGATAAACCAAGGTGTGGAAGCCAAATATAATCAAGCTTAGTACTGATTAGTATACAAGCCAAAGTGGACTATTTGATATGATAAAATATAGATTATATATTGAAGAGTATCAAGAGTGCTCATTATCCATTTATATTATTGACCACATAGATGATGAAGAGGTTGAGCCAAAGATTCTAATCAAGACTTAAAGAATCCTAAAGGATCATCATTCTTGTGAGAGCATGGAGATTTGTTGACCACATAGATGATGAAGAGGTTGAGCCAAAGATTCTAATCAAGACTTAAAGAATCCTAAAGGATCATCATTCTTGTGAGAGCATGGAGATTTGGGAATCTCTTAAGTTTATGTTGTTCTAGTGCCCTATGGTAAGAGGTGACTCCATTAGGCTTCAAAAAGACACTCATTAGTTAGTAGAAGATTGGTATCTATCATGAATACATGTCAAATAATGTTGATATAAATGGAAATGGTATTGGTATCAAGATGTTTTGAATAAAGATGAGTATGGTCTGAGAGTCCTAATGACTCATGTGGTAAGCTCAAGTTATGAAGGCAAAGGTGTTATAGGTATAATCACTAAGAGTGGGGGTGAATCAGTGAGCCCAGATATTTCAATTACAATTTTAGTCCTTTCAAACTATTAATAAATCAACATATATCAAAATTTTCAAGTAACATTAACAAGAGATCTCATACATTCAATGCATGCACAAGATCAAACACATAACACATAGTTCTTGTGGGAAACCCTCATGGGGAATAAAACCCACTCTCAATCCTATAACATAAATAGATTATTGTCCTATATCAAATTAAAAATAAGAGACTAATCAACTCCTTTAGATCATAAAACCTTAATCATATCCTCTTGAGCAAAGGTATTTAATGAAACACCTATTTCATAAGGAGCAACTACCCCTAAAGAAAACCAAGTCCTTTAGAACCTCCTTTGAACACTTCCACCTTAGAAATTATTTATTTAACACTTGATGATGGATATCTATTTTCTAACCTTTACACAAAAACTCTCTATCTCAAATAGGCCTATCACCTAGGCATGCCACAAACTCTTTCCCTCTTCACTCAAACTATCCTCATATGCACACTCAAACCTCTTTGAAAATCCTCAAATTGAAAGAGAAATACCCCAACATTAGGAACATGAAATATAGGTCCTACACATAGTCAAAAAAATATTCTACTCATTAACTCAACCAATAGGCACATTACATATCCTTTGCTCCATAATTCTCACATGCACCTTGTGCTAGTCTCTCTTTATTAAAAGTATAAAAACCAGTACATTTGGTTTCACTATATATAGATCAATCATGAATTAATAGGATTAAAATATTTACTTATCAGCCAAAATTCATTCCTTCACCCTTAAGTTATCTCATATGGTTCACTCTTAATCACAATCCACTTTCAAATATGCCTAAGTCAATTTTAGGTCCTATGGAGACCCATTTAGCTCTTTGACACTTATCTAAACAAACAAGGAACATAGGAAAAATTTACAAAAATTTTCAACCCATTTTACATTACCCTTTTGGTATCCTCAAATGATCACGGTTACCAAAACACTCTTTTGCTAAAGCCCAATTAGCTCAAACACTTTTGTGTACACACAATTATTATGAATAAAAACATAGTTGACTTTACAAAACCTTTGTTCATACTAAATATGATTGGTCAAACCTTAACAATTCATAAATAGCATCATCATGGAGTCTAAAACACTCTCCAATAGCCAATTCATTAATATATATTGAAACAATATCAAAATAAGCTTGATTAATCTTCTCAAGTCCCTTATAGTCCATGCACAAACACACAATCAAATTAGAACCTTATTATCTTTGACTGTACACATTTTAAAATATTTAAATTAGGTTAATTATATGAACCATGGAGTAATATTCAACTTTTATTTTTATAAAAATAGCGAATTTGACTTTTATCAAAAGATATGGACAAAATAAAGTGGTTTGGTTTTTCCCTTTACAAAATTCAAATATTTAAATGCCAATGGCCATAATTAAACTTTGAACACAATGCTCACCATTGGATCATTATCCTTTACCTTTTCTCATTCATTAAACATTGTAAACTTGTCTTCATCTTGATACTTCCTAACTTCTTAGATAAAAGTACACCATTGATCTTGCTTAAACTTTAACTTGTGCAGAAATGACTAAGTATGAGAACTTTTGAAATATGCCTTGAAAGCCTACTTTGCATAGATATATCTTTTGCCTTGATCAATCTCATGACCTCAAATTTTAACCATATGAATAAATTTCATATTGGAAGCTAACCATGTCACAAAATAATCATTAAGCCTTCACATGTGTGAGATATAAGGCCATTAAGATGCTTTGTCTAAAAAATCTATTGCAGAGCCAAACATGCTAAAAAACTTGTTTGGGGGACAAACTTTGAACACACATAACTTTTGTTGTGCTTTAGTGCATGATCTTAAGTTTAGCACAAGTATACTAGGATAAAAAATAAACAAACCCATATCATCACCTTATATTGAAATATCAACATGTGTGAGATATAACTTTATCAATATGCTTACTTGGCTATTTCTTGCCTCATGTAAATTTGGCTATGTAAGAACACTATCAAAATGATTGGGAGCCCAACTATTCACTTTCATATATTTTGAAACACTACATTTAATGACATAAAATTTGGTGCATAATAACTAGGAATAAAATTTAACAAACCCATGTAATCATTTCCTCTTGACTCATTCACATGTGGAAATGGTGATGTCATCAAACTACCTACATAGATTTTTTGCCACTAGACCCAAACTATCTAGATGAAAACTATGTACTACCAAATGAATTACACTTATGCACACAAGATATCAAAGCATAGATAACATATTAGAGATCTATTTAACATGATCCAATCACCATACTCATACCTAAACATCTCTCATCATGCCAAAATTAAATATCAACCAAGCCTCCTTTAATCACACTAGGACAAGCACATTGCACACTTTTTCATTATTATATAGGCTATAAAAGTACTTCATCAACTCAAAAGGACACATTCATGACATCACTAATAACTCTTTAAAAAAAGGGTAAGTCCCTAATTTTTTAGTTGATGTCAAGAATATGGTGGCCTAGTGTGTTATTAAAGGCTATATTCATATCAGTCATGTCAAGGACAAGATGAGTGGTTTTGTGATCTGAGTTTATTTTAAGGAGGTATGTATGAAGTAAGGTGGAGCATGTTACTATAATAATTAATATTATATAATAATGTGTGATTCTAGATAGCATTTTGTCAAAGACCCTTTATCATTAATGTCAAAGGGGGAGAAAGACCAGAATGTGGGAGATGAAAATGATCAGGTTATAGTGTGTTTAGTATCAATGACAAATAAGGATTTTGTTGAGAAGTATTATCATTGATATTAAGGTTGATGTAATTAATGTCAATATACATCTATTGAATATTCTTGATGAGTTATCTTTGAGGTATGAGCTTGTGAGATTGATATGACAAGGTGAGTTTGTTGAGATTTGTCTTCTCTATTGATTGATGTCAAAGTTGATATCAAGGTATAGGTAATGGATGATGTTTTAATAAAACTAATGTTTGCATAGAAAACCATGTGAAAATATTAATTTTAAGGTAAGTGAAAATTTTAAGGAAACTAATGCCTTATTATTGCATTAAGGCACATGTCAAAGTGTCAAAGGTGTTCAAGTACATGGAAAAGAGATGTCAAGGCATATAATGCTTGGTCATGTAGTTTTAGGTCTATATGAGGCTGTGGAAGATTGTTGTCATCAGAAAGAGATTATTTAAATTATATGATTAAGGTTTAATATTTTATATCTACTTGGTTAATGTTTTTTTAGGTCATGACATGTAAATAACAAACTAAGGCATCAAGTGCTTAATTAGCCTAAGCCTAGTCCTAGCATGAAGAGACATTGTGAGAAGGTATGAACATAGTGGTTTGGTGAGATGAGTTAGCATAATAATGAATGGATGTATGAGTTTTATTTATAATTTAATAGAGGTATTTAATTACTCATGAGAGTCTTAGGGTAAGCCTATAGGGGTAGGACCTTTAGACCAATTCTACACCTAAACCACTCTTAAACCTTGCCTCGCCTAATGAGGTATCATGATCTATTGTCAAGGCATGTGAAGGATTTATGGTAGTGTTTAATAATGAGATATGTTTCTTGAGTATGTAATTAAGGTTTATATTTCATGTAAATATGTATGAAGGTCAATTTTAAGGCCTAATGTGTTTCACAGATCAATGTCTAGAGAGTAGAGAGAGAGAGAGAGAGAGAGAGAGAGAGAGAGAGAGAGAGAGAGAGAGAGAGAGAGAGAGAGAGAGAGAGAGAGAGAGAGAGAGAGAGAGTATGTGTGGCATAATAAGGGGTTATGATCTCATTTCAAGGTGTTTGAGCTTATGTGAGAATTTTTTTAGGTGAGGCATGTTTTTTCAAGATTTTTCATGAATTTTTAGGTCATAGTGTGAAAGACAAGGCACAAAAAGTTATTTGGAGGTCTCTCGAGTGCTCAAAATGAAGGGTTATCAACCTGAGAAGGATTTTATTATGTTCAATAGATCATCAAAACTTTACATGGGAACCTAATAAATTCATGGTATATGGGGAAGGGTCTTAGCTTAAAATTCTAGGTATTAGTTTTTGGATTGAGGGGAGATGGTTTATGAATGATTGTTAAGAGTATAAACATGTTTAGACCCTATTAGAACCCTAATGAAGACATGATATTGAAGATGTTGCTAAAAAATGCTCAGTATGGATTGAATTTCTTAGGTAATATATCATATATTTTAATGGACTCTCCCAGGTACCTCTAGGAGGAATTGGTTAGAGAGGAGAGGTAGAAAATAATGAGTTACATGCTTTTTTGAAGAAGTTGTAGAATTAAAAATTTACATTGAACATAGTAAGAAAATGCATGGATTAATAAGGTAGATACTAAATTTACATGTACATTAATGTTTTTGGATAGGTTCTAGTCATTGTGTATGATAAACCGGTCATCTAAGTTAGCCAGTCACTAATAGGCCTAATAGTGTAAATAGTGAAAAACCTAAGAAACAGTGAAAAGATGAATTAGAATGTGTTTTCATGATATAATGATGAAAAAAGTGCAGGTATATGTTTTTTTATACTCTTATGTTTCATTCATTCCATTTAGAGATCTGGGAAGTCAGGTATAATGGTGAAAATGATGAAACCAAAATGGCTTGTCTGACTCTATGAAGTCTATGTCTAGTGAGGTCAATAAATTGGTCTATAATACCAATAGTTGCCACTAGATAGGATGATGTTTATATTTTAATATGTTATAAAGATTTCATAAGATCATTTTCATGTAATTAAAGTCATTGAAAATGTCTATACAAATGTTGGAGGTTTGAGTCACCATGATTGTTCTTTGAGGAAAACTGGTAGTTCTAAGTGAGTGAGTTACAGAGGTATTTTTTAGGCTCTATGAAATGAGTTGAAGTGTCTAATGAATATGGTGATATTTCTGAGGTCATTTAGGTTCTATATAATTTATTTATTGTCATGTTTTTTTGAAAAAATGATGTGTTATTTTTAGTTTTTTAAGATAGACTTTTATGTGTGTTCAAAGGCCTAATCTGAACAATGCTAATGAAGTGGTTCAAGTGGTGGTTGGACCTAAAAGGTGTCATGATGATAAAAGGTTGTTGTATAATGAATATTTAATTTTTTTATGAATTTTTTTTTGATGTGTATAATGGTTTAGGGTATTCCAAGGGGTCATAAGGTAATGTGACCTAAAGTAGGCCTAATGGAATTAGGTATCCATGAGACCTAACGAACGATTTAGTCTATTAGAGTAATCATTGACCTAATGTAATGATTTATTATTAATTTTAATTTATCCTAAGGAATATTTTTCAGTGTATATAAGTGGTAAAGTGTGTTTTTTTACCAAGAGGTGTATAATCAAGAGGCTTGTATAAGAATAATGCCTTTTAGGCCTAATTGGTAGTTAAAAGATTGGACAGAGAAGCAAATGAAATAGAAGATAATTGAGTGGAATAATGTATTATATACCATCAGATAA